>LPNX011158981.1:113758-138420 GCA_001517045.1 Pseudotsuga menziesii | reverse complement strand
TTCAATCCTCCATCTCTTGATAGCAAGCTCACAAGCAAAGGGAAAGCTTGGGAAGAACACAAAAGTGCTCCAAGGGACAAAGGGATGTAGACTCAAGCACAAGTTCCAACAACAATGGACTATAGTTCTCTTGATCTCAATTCCTCATGCCTTAATGTATCCAAAGGGTTCCTTATATAGCTCTTCAATGGGGTAATGAAAGGTCGAATATGAGTGATCTCAAGGCATAGGGAAGGCCAGGAGACAAGTGAGTCAGATCCACATCAAGGAAAACTTCAAAATAATTTGGCCTTTTGCACACATCCCGATGTACGCGGTTTTAGGGGTCAAACCCACGTATATACGCAAGAAAGGGTTTAAAAGTCACGTATGGCAATTTTTACATGTTTTTAGGGATGATATTGGAAACATCAAAGGAAAAAAAATGGTCCATGGGGTCTAAGGAGTCTGCAAAGGGACAGGGAAGGACATAAAAATGTGATTCACCATGTGTGGTAAAATTATCTATAACATATGTCCCCTAATGTGTGAGGTTAGAGGGGTCATACGATGGCCGAAATACATTATAAGTCTATCACAGAAGTGAAGTGATGAAGAACCCAGTGGGAGAACTAGCCATCCAATCAACACTATACAATGATACAACTCTGTACATAACTGTAAATACATATAGCAGTCCCAGATACATAAGAGTACAATGGCCATGAATAGGCATGATACAATATGACATATGTGGTCATCGCCACGTACAATATAAATAGATCAGAATCTCCATGGTGAAGATATACAAAGGATCATGATCTCCATAAAGACTGAAGATATACAAATAGATCAAGATCTCCATAATGGTTGGAAATGTTTGACATATACTGGAATCAAGTCACGAGACCTGAAATCTCATGAACACTGGCATGATCAAGGAGGTAACATATAAGAGATGCCACCAATATGGAAGGTCTTCTACACAAACCACTACGAGTACATGTCCTACTATGTGAATAGAGGTGTCTAGGTCGAACATAGTAGTCCATTGTCTGATTACCAATCATTGATGTATACCATTAACAGATGCGAGATCACCCACCGATAATGAAAATGGGAATCAAGGTACTAGAGTGCAAACTAATAAGTGTGAATAAATGTGTTGAGGTCGAACACTTGAGAGAATCCATCGATTAGGGGACATTGATGTATTCCCAAAAAACTGTCGATGGCGAGAGAACCTGCCACTGATGATTGCAAGTCTCAAGGCACTCAAAAATGACTCTAGATTACTATCCTAGAATAAATGATCTGAAGTCGATGGGATGAAATCCACTGGAAGGAGGGCATTAAGGCATCCCCCATCATCCAACACGGGGTACTGAGCAAAGCTGTATAATGTGGAAGGACTTGATCATAAGGATCATGAACCAGTAACTGTACCGGGAATGGCCGACATACAAAGTTAAGATAATTGAAGAATGGATGACTTAGGTTTCAATTTCCTTTGAACAAGAGCATAAAGGTGAATGGTGACTAAATGTAGGCAGCATAGACTCAATATGCAAAATTGGGACATCTCTACGACACAGGAGGCATCGACAAAGGCTCCATAGGGACTGGAAGCTTAACGAGTCGATGGAGATAAAATCAGATAAGCAAGTACGTCTCCTAAAGTCAAACTATTAACCCAACCAATGGATGTGATACATAGTGCTCTGTTCAAAGGTGACACGACTCGACTTCTGCCAAAGATAACATCTTTCCTTGTCCAGCTTTTTGGTTTTTTAATTTTTTTGGACTTTTTCAAATATTTGAAAAGCTTGAAAAAGAATAAAATTGCTTTAAAGTTACAGATTAGGAGGAGACGAGTGTCAAATAGGAAAAATAACTAGTTCCAAGCAGTGGAACATTCATATTCTCAATGCAAGGATACATGTGTAGGATAGTGACACTCAGGGGAAATTCCCCTCCTGGTAAAAATAGGGAATCAAGCTGCAAAGGATATACAAAAAGGCTATGCATGGCTAGATATGAGACAAGCTTGGGCTATATGGATGATACTCAAAGTCAGCGAAGCTGACATAAGGCTCAAATGAGGTAGGAAAAGCTCATGATAATGCAATTACAACTTCACATAAGGGAGTCCAAAGGAAATAGGCCAGAAAAAGATCAAGAGGAGTATGAGGCTCTTGCGAAATGTCATGGCAATAATATACAACGAACTTCCACACCATAAAGCACAAAACTGTCGGCATGGGCACCAAATGAAAATAATGAGCTAACTAGGGTAGCCATGTAAGGTCAAGATCTACCATTCAAATCATGCCACTTCTAAAACAACAAGAAGGTTTTGTGACAAGATAGAATGGGTTCGTACCTACGGTTATGATGAAATGGTCATAAGGTCATGCAAAATGCAAACGGTGGTGAAACCTAAGCTATATGCCAGTTTAGACATGATACCTTAAATCAGCACGAACGGGTCAAAACAATGGTCGAAACGACGCTCAAAATGGTCTCCTACATCATATATTAGTAAAAAACAGTCCAAAAGGATTAGAAATGGTCCAAAACTATAGAAAAGGGGGTAAAAATTTTCAAAAATTTGAATTTTTTTTATAAATAGTAAAAAATTCAAAACATTATATAACATTTGAAATTTTTACCCAATTGAGCTCAGAACTTCAAACGCAAATTCTGAGAGATCCAACCGACGGAATCCGACATCGTTTTTTCCAGGTAATTTCCCATGCCCCGCTCTTTCATTTTCATGTAAAATTTTAAATTTTCGATGGTCAATTTTGATTTCTAGTCCATCCTAAAGTGTGCACCTCAGCCCATGCAGAAATCAAGTATTTTTCCATGTATAAGGATGGATATACATGAAAAAATCCCTCAAAGTCGTGTACATACACGACTGTTTAGCAAACAGTCATGTATGCGGTTGCAGTCAAGTTTTTTAAAGACTTCTAATGACCCAAACATGACTTAAATGTGCAGGATGGTTCTAGAATGAAGAGAATGTGAGCACAGGGATGTAGAAGAGGTAGTACATGGTGATCTAATGGCACAATAGGCTCTTCGTGCATGCGGGATCTACAAGTTTTGGTGTCTTGGTGGCTTAAGAGCCAAACCAAGACTGCTGCAGATGCTAGTAGACTACTGGGATTCTGACTCAGATTCTTTCCAGATCGATGGGATGTCCCTCACCATAGAAGTGGAGGACATATACTTTATTACTGGACTTTCTCGATGGGGGGAAGTGTTGAACCTACAATCTCGCTGGCCCAGAGGTGGCCTCACCATAGACGAGTACATAGCCGTGTATTGTTACCCAGGCACAAAGAAGGTCGGGAGTCAGATCCCAACTAACTCCATACAGGTGCTAGGCCTAAAGGCCATACTACTGACACTGGGTAGGATAGCAAGGCTAGCCTCACTCCACCAGGCCTCACGACCTTTGATGTTCTATGCAGTGGAGTGCATGAGACCCACGGTGTACAATTGGTGCTACTCAGTTATGACTAGGGGTCATCCCAATCAATAACTGCTCACACTACCTCATGCTTAAATCCCTTGTAAGAGGAGGATCCTAAGAAACACTAATTATACCAAGGAATTTCACACTCTCACCTGGACAGACACATGCATGTTGTTGTTTAGTGGTCTTGGAAAATTTACTCACAATGAACTATTCCAAGACCCTAAAACCTAATCTTGTTGGTGTACCCTATCAAAGAAATAGAGTAATCCATTTTAATTAAGCGTTGATTTTATTTGTCTTTATTACTCAAAAAAGGTAGATGATTGTGCAACCAATGGTGTTATGACGCAACTCGAAGTAAAATGCACACCTAACAATCAATGCAAATGCATTGTGTTGAATGAAAAACAGGGCATGCTACTACGTGAAATGCAAAATTTTCTTCAAATGACAAATGCAGTCATTCCTATATGAAAGCCTAACTAATACTTCTCTAAGCAAACCTAGTGAAAGTACCATGCAAAATGTAAAGTGCAATGCATAATGATGCAAATAAGTAAATAATTTTGGATTTTTTGAATAAAAATGAGATACTAAAGAAAGAGAATGATTCTACCACCCCCAGACTCTGCAAGCACAATCAAACAACACTCACACAAAGTACTAAGGTAAAAGAAATCTAATGCACTAATCCCAACACAAAAAATCGAAAATGCGATGACAAGAACATTCCTGAAAATAAATTTACCCTAAAAAAAAAGTGTCTCTGGTCAGAAACAGAGGTGTATACAGACTCTAGCCGTATCAAAGGAGACTCAGTAATCATCAAAATTCACCCAGCAACAATCCATCTTCTTCTAAAAGGAAAAACTCAGTGCATATGCGACTGTTCGCAGTGGACCTGCATATGTACGCGGATATAGCAGTCAAAGCCACATGTATACACGAATGTGAGTTAAAAACTCATGTACATGAAGAAAAATGTATAAAAAGAAAGGAAAATAGATAAACTGTGACAAAATTCACACTAATTAGACACTACCAGGAAAACATGCCCCCAGACCCGACTCAGAAATAGAGAAATAAGAGAAATTCAAGAACATTGAATGCCGATAAAAACCACCAAAGGACAACTACTAGGAACTCCCCAGCGGAGTCACCGATTCTGTTACGGAGAGAAATTCCTATGGCTTGGGGTACCACAACACATAGCTTTACTCTAGAAATAAATCCTTTCCTATATGTAAGAGAAAATAAATATCTAACACTAAAGGATATTGATTCGTACCTTATTCCGGAAGGTTGATGTAGATCCCCGTTGAGATTTCCAACTCTATCTTGAATTGCTAAATTGCTTCCTCAACATTCAATAAACAAGACATGCATGCTATAAATAATCGTGTTAGATCTACTCTAGCATATATAATCAATAACATATAAGCATTTGAAATCATCCATGGATCAAATATTCATTCAAATACACATTATTGGACGGGAAAAGATATTTCTATTAATATAAAACAGAGATTACAATGAATACAACCTCTGTCGGCACATATGCGAATCGGAGAAATTGAGTCCCCCACTTGGGCCTCCACCACTTCAATCCTCCATCTCTTGATAGCAAGCTCACAAGCAAAGGGCAAGCTTGGGAAGAACACAATAGTTCTCTAAGGGCCAAAGGGATGCAGACTCAAGCACAAGTTCTGGAAAAGATGGACTATAGTTCTCTTGCTCTCAATTCCTTATGCCTTCAATGTATCCAAAGGGTTCCTTATATAGTTCTTCAATGGGGTAATGAAAGGTCGAATCTGAGCGATCTCAAGGCATAGGGAAGGCTAGGAGACAAGTGAGTCGAATCCACATCAAGGAAAACTCCAAAATAATTTGACCTTTTGCACACATCCCTATGTACGTGGTTTTAGGGGTCAAACCAGCGCATATACGTGAGAAAGGCTTTAAAAGTCGCGTATGGCAATTTTTACATGTTTTTAGGGATGATATTGGAAACATGAAAGGAACAAAAATGGCCCATGGGGTCTAAGGAGTCTACAGAGGGACATGGAAGGCCATAAAAATTTGATTCACCATGTGTGGTAAAATCAGCTATAACAATCCTAACCATGTGATAAATTGGGATGTGATTCAGGTGGAACCCGAGGGAGAGTTCCAAATCGAGCCAATGCACATCCTTGATAAGAAGGTCACAATGCTCTGGAATCGAGCCATAGGGAAGGTAAAGGTGGAATGGGAGCACTACGAACCTGAAGAGGCTATGTGGGAGCTGGAGGATTCCATGCAATTGGCACATCCATTTTTGTTCAATTCTGCGGAACACTAAGGCGGTACCAGTGTAGCATTTTGTTCAAATTTTGTAAAGCAACGAGGATAGTGCTATTTAAGGGGGAGGGGAATGTAACAACCTGGTTTTGACCTCGATGCATTAATATACATGATATATATATACATTGTAAATAATCATGGTGCGGAGCTAAAGCCCAAGGCCCACCATCAATTTGGTTATGTTATGTTTCGGATTGGAATTGTCACCGATGGTATATCGAGACATACAACATGTATTAAATTGTGTCATCATGTAAATGTGCATTTTAATTAAATGAACCCAACCACTATGTTCAATGCAACCATATTGAGAAGGGGCATGGTTTCCTAAGGTTAAGGGTGGGGATGTTAAACCTGAACCCAAGGGGGAAAATCCATGTGTCACCACCCTGTTTGATTCGCTCACCTTCCATTGCCTCATCCAACCACCACCTTAATTGTTCTATTGGTAGTTGGGGCATCTATTTGTTGGCAGGAAAACCACTACGACCATGATCCCATTCTCTCGATTACTACACTTTCTCCAGTGCGATGGTTCAGTTTCCTCACACGGGATGAGATAAAAGGATCCACGATCCATTGTTTGGGGGTTCAGTTGGTTCTCCCTTTTCTCGGGGATTGCTAGTCTATGATATTTTATTCCTCCCATTCACATAGAAAGATTGTTACCTTTTTTCTTGTTTTATGATCCTGATTGGACAGGGTAATGTCTCGGGTGTTCATCGCTAGACCGTGACTGTTATCTATGTCTTTTCCCTCACGTACAGAGTGGGAGTCTATTCCTTCCCCATTTTTCTTCCTGTGCAAGTTCTCTAGTGATTGATTTGAGGATCGGGTGTTGTGGGTTCATGGTTGTTTGTGTGCCGTTGTTTTCCCATGTTTGCTTGGTTGTGTTTTTCCTTGTGATTTGGCTAATGTAGGTTGTTGTGGAATCATTTTGGCCATGATAGGGCCAAGAACGATTCAGGGAGTTGTTTTACCTTTGTTAAAGCTTTAATAGCTGGTTTGCTGCATGCACGCAGTAGTTTTTCCTAGGACTACATTGGAGTGGTGAATGAGGGCTTGATGTGCTTGATAAACTTGGTGGGTTGAGAGCCACATAGATAGAGCTAGTTTCCTTTCTTCTCCACAACCCCTGAATATAACTGGAAGGGAGATCAGGGTCATGAGGGACTACGTTGTAAAGAAAGGACCGATTCCTTGTGTTGGGTGTGTGTGGGTGTCTTAGAAGCCGGGCTGGTTCTGGTGTAGGTGTCTTTATCTCTTCAACAATCTCACCAGCTTAGAATTTATCCTTTCCCAGCTCCTGGATGGCCTGATAAACCCAACTTGGTTGGCTTGGTTGATCCGTTGTTCGCCTGATAAACCTGATTGTGTTGGCTTGGATGAACTGTGTACCCTTATGGGGCTGTTATCCTGGGCTATGTGTAAGCCTGCTAGTTCCTTATTCCTTAGGGAATCATGCCTGGCTTGGGGGTGGCAGCGTTGCTGAGAGATTAAAGAGCACGTGGGCCTACGGTTGGGTGGAACGTTGCAGCGACGTAGTTGGTTGCGGGACAAGTTCTTTATAGGATAAGTATTCTTTCCTAACTTGTGTCTGTAATCATATTTATTATTGATGAATGATGATGTACATGTTGAATGCTGATTGAGGTGTTTTGCTTGTGTATATGAACGATCATGCTCTGTAGTGTGTTTTATGTTTTTAATTATCTTGCTACAGCATTTTATGTACGTATGTTCATGTTCATGGGGCTAAATGCCCAAATTTTTGGTGTTTAGTAGCGTCCTCTTGCCCAGTCGGAGGGTCAGGGACGTTACAACACCTACTTCACACATGTTGTTGGACAGGGTAAGACCGGTTTGGGCTGGTGTTTAGGGAGAGTGAGTCGAAGGGTGTCAACAATGAGTGAACCCCTGTCGATGGAAGTGTGTCAATAATTTACTATATTAGTTGCAACTTGAAACTAGGTACTTCATCAAGTTGGATCTCAAATCATGATACCACTAAGTATGAGTGAAGGAAGAAGATACCTAGGAGACCACCTTTAAGACCACGCAAGACCCATATGAATGGTTAGCAATTCCTTTTGGTTTGTGTAAAGCACTAGTTGCATTTATGCATTTGATGAATGATGTATTGTCTCATTTTATAGATTCATTTGTAATAGTGTACTTATATGATATATTGGTTTATAGTGCTACCTATGAAGAGCATATTGCATATATCAAGTATGTGTTAGAGACCCTGAACAAACATAAACTATTGGAAAACATTGAGAAATGAGGATTTTCTCAACAAACGTTTGTGTATTCAGGATATGTAATTGGTGGAGGAGAAATTAAGATTGATCCTACAAAGATAGAGGCCACCACCAAGTGGACAATTCCCACATGTGTTGCTGAAGTTAGGATATTTTTTAGGGAATCATAATACCTTTGAAAGTTTATAACTTTATTTTTAGTTGTTACCAATCTCAATGCCATAACAACCTATTGCAAGGGTTTCAAGTGATGAAAGAATCAACATAAATCCTTTGAAGAGATCAAATGAAAGATCAATCAGGCACCAATTCTTTCATTTCCCAACTGGCAGACGCCTTTTGAATTGGAGACAAATGTAAGTAGATATGATATGGGAGTGGATTTGATGCAAGGAGAAAGGCTATTATGCTGTCATTATGGAATGTTCCATGGCAGAGTCCTAAAATACCCTACAATAACAAGGAACTCTATGCCTTCATGCAAGTTGTTAAGAAATGGAAGCAATATATGATGAGAAATGAGATAATCATTCACATTGATCATCAACCATTTCATTATTTGCAAGCCCAGACTAAGCTACAAAAAACTTGACACGACATGTGGATGGTACTTTTGCAGTAATTTCATAATCATCAAATACAATAAGGGTAGTGGAAACAAGCTATCAAATGTGTTCTCAAGGCTACTCATAGCCAATATCACAACCTCGAGTACTCTTACGCATATGGATCCTTTCACTCATGATGCATATACGGAGGAATACACAGAAGATGAGGACTTCAAGGAGGTATTTTGACAACTAAAAGGTCAATTCCATGTAGAAAAAGGTGACATCAAGGTTGGATATCATCTTCGGGATGCGATACCTCATACACTAGACAAGATTTGTGTTCCTAAAGGTGAGAAGGTACAACATATAAGTGAGGCTCACACCTTCAAAGTTGTTGCATATTTTGGTGTTGGGAAGACAATTGTCGACTTACAAAGACATTCTTATTGGCCTAAAATGCAATAATATGTAGCTCAATTTATTATAGGTCCATGCATACTGTGTTGTACAAGCAAGCCATGTAATAGGAAGCAAGGTATATAACATCCCTTACTTAAACCTACTAGACCATGGGAGAGAATCTCCATGGACTTTGTGGCTGGTCTACCAAGAACTAGGAATGGATATGACTATCTATTTGTGGTAGTTGAGAGGTTTATCAAGATGTACATTCTCATGGTTTGTACAAATATCAACAAGGGACAAGAGGCAACAAAGTTGTTCTTTGAAAAGGTCTGGGTGCACTTTGGGATACTAAGAAGCATAATTTCATATAGAGATATTGGATTCCTTAATGTCGTTTGGACTACAATTTGGGAGAAGATGGATACTAAGTTGAAGAGGTCTACGACTTTCCATCCATAGATAGATGGACAAACAAAAGTGGTGAACAAGGCGTCAGTTCATCTTTTGAGGGGTTATATTCAGAAGCATCCAAAGACCTAGGATGGGAATTTGATATACATTTATCACTCTTATAACATAGTAATCCACACTTCTATTGGTAATTCCCCTTTTGAAGCATGTTTTGGATATATGCCATGTTTACCTCTATATGTTGTATATGGATAACAAGGGGGAGCGAAGGAAGACATGACATGTGAAGCATTAGGAGCTAAAGAACCCATTGATAAGACCATAAAAATCCAATTGCATGTGTAGGATACATTGAAGAAGTCATAGGAAAAGTACAAGGCTAGACATGGCCAATACAAGGTTGAGAAACATTCATGATAGGAGACAAAGTTTGTTTTCACTTAAATAAGGAATGACTAGAAGGTCATGGTAAGAAGATGAAGGGACAATGATATGTTCCGTTTGAAGTGTTGAAGAAGGTAGGTGATATTGCCTATAGAATCACTCTACGTTGATATACAAGCATTTATTTAGTGAATGTGGAAGATTTGAAACTCCTTGAGCCATCCATGTTGGACAAAGAATGTAAGTAGGTATTACCTTTTTTAGAGGACTTAATTCTAGAAGCTTAGGAAAAGTTAGTAGAAGACTTAATTCTTAAATCGGGTAATGACAGGTGGTGTTTGCTGTTTAGATTCAAGACGCTTTCATAAATAAATAACTGAGCTACACAAATAGATGTAGATCTAGGTCGGTGTAAGGATCTTCTACGAAATATACTTCAAAACTTAAAATCCACAAATGACAGGTGGTGTTTAATAGTTTAGATTTTCCAAATATAAACAAATAGTCACCATCCTCGAATCGGTTGGGCATTATTTGTGAGTTTTACGCCTTAGAATAATTATCCACCATTATGTCAGAGCATCACGATATCTAATATTATTTATAATTTATTTCTTAAAACATTAGTAAATATTTTGTTGGCTAGTGGAGCCCTGTGTAGAAAAATAAAAGTCTTCTCGACGTTTCGGGCCAAGTAGCGCAGCCCATCTTCAGGAGGAGATACTCACGTGAGTATCTCCTCCTGAAGATGGGCTGCGCTACTTGGCCCGAAACGTCGAGAAGACTTTTATTTTTCTACACAGGGCTCCACTATCCAATATGAATACCTGTGAAAGCACCAATGATAAAATATTTTGTTATTTATTTGTTGAAATGTTTTTATTGGGGTTAAGTGTATGAGGTGTTTTTTCTTTCCTTTTTTCAAGGAAAAAATTCATAATTTTATTCAAATTATATAGTGCAAATGATCCACTATCAGAAGATGAGTGTTCATATGTTCAGTACATAATGTTCAAAAGAATATACATTAATTACAAACATGTAATAAAAAAAATAGAACATATGTACAGTTCTTCTCTATGATCTCATCACCATAAACAACAAAAATAGCCAGAAAGACTGTCCAAAGTCACCTAGAGTTGCTCGCCATAAAAATAACATCCATAACCAGTCCAAAAAAATAAACCATCTATCCATCATCGTTAAAGTTACCACATAATAAGCAGAGGAAAAAGTCTAATCAAAAGACTCCAAACCTGAACAATCTATCTAACATAACTGTCCACAGTCAGAAAACCACATATGAGTATATCAGCTAACCAAAAAATTTCTGACCAATAAAGCATCAGATATCCTAGACCAAATGACACCAAACAGGCTGACTAGTCTGTCCATCTGATAAGTCCACAAAATATCATGTCCAAGTTCATAACAACTTGAAATGAAAATCAACAAGCCAAAAAAATAGTATGAGTATCAGCCATCAAAAAATGCAGTTCAGCTTGTCCTCCCAAGAAACATCTCTTAAAAAACCCAGAAAGTGTCATGTCTAATAGACCCATGAAATTTAGAAATAGACCAAAAACCATTCTGAACTTTCCCACCATCATTAGCTAATCTGTCAGCTAATGTATTCCTTTCTGTATAGATATGTTTGAAGACTGCCTAATCAAAATAATCCATAAGTCTGATAACTTCTTATAGTATCTGGGCTAGCTGAATATTATGGATTCTGAATTTTCCCATTATCTAATTAATGACAAGCAAGGAATCACCAAAATCTTGGAATATTAGTGATCTGCTTATTCAATGCCAAGATTAATAGTAATTTCAAAGCATATAACTCTGCCAGATTATTGGTCCCTACCCCCAACCCATATTTAAAGGTTATAAAATGATCAACAGTGAGGAATAGTATGCCTCCAGCACCACACAATTGTGGATTACCAATGACAGAGCCATCAAAAAAACCCCAAGGTTTGGTTTTGTCAATTATTTCCTCAGAAATAATTCTGATCTTCAAGACAACATTATCCTGTGGGTAAGATGACAACATACCCAAACTAGAAGCTGATACCTGGGCAGGAGATGGTATAAAGTCATCAGAACAACTATTGTTTCTGGTCTTCCAAATAAACCAGGAAACAATGATAGGAAAAGCTCTGAATTCTTTTACCTTAATGTTTAGAACCCACTTCTTCAAACAAGATAGAATAGTGTCCCCAACCCATAGATTATGTAAATTGACCTTAGCTTTGATCCCCTTCCAAACATTTTTTGTGTAAGGACAATCAGCTCCTAGATGATAATTTGTTTCTACATCACCTTTGCATAGGTAGCACCTACCAGGACCTTCCCAACCCCTATGATTTAGTAAATCCCAAGGAAGTGCTTTGCTTGAAAAAAGAAACCAGTGGTAAATCTTAGATTTAAGAGGACATTTAGAATGCCAAAACATGTTCCACCAACATGCAGTTTCCAAGTCATACTGTTCTAGGATCAAATGCAAATATCCTCCTTTAGGAGTGTACTTATCAGATTTAGCCTGATTCCATACAAGTAAATCCTCATTATTACTAAATCTAATGCGGCTAGTTTTCAGAATAGCCAAGTAGCCATTCTAGGTAATAATATCCAAGTCCCTAACAAGACCTAAATCAACAGAGCTTAACCATCCTTGTTCCATCATACAGGAAACAGTTGTTGTCCCAACATCTTTCAAAAAGAAATAACCTGCAGAATGCAAAATTTCAATCAAATGAGAGGGTAAGCTATGTCTCCATTTGCAACCTGCCCAGGGATCCAAACCAATATGTACATTGGCTCCATTACCAATCTTCCAAACCAGGAAATCACCAATTAGATTAAAATACCAGAGCACAGATTTTCAACAGATTGAAATACCTGATTTCTTCTTATCCTTTTCTCTGATCCAGTCCAGTAAGGTAAGAGGCCTAACATATTTCTGGAAAAAAAATTGTACTCACAAACCTGAACCATGAATAATGTTGAAAACACTCTTTGCAGCCAAAGCTTTGGAAAAAAGTGCAGGGAATTTCAAACCCCAACCACCCAAACTTTTTGGCGTTGCCAAGACCTTCAAAGAAGTCCAAGGCAAGCCAGCAGAAGATCCACAGCTGCCAGACCAAAGAAATTTAAAGCATAATTTCCTGATTTTCTCAATGATCCCTACTGGGATCCAGAAATGCATCCAATAAATAGGCAAGGCTTCCAGGACATATTTAACCAGAACAAGCTTACCACCCCTGGACAGCCATCTAAAACTCCAGTTTTTAATGTGATTTTCAGCTTTGGCAATGAGGCAATCCTAATCTTTCAATAAATATCTGCAAGGTTTTAAATGAAAGCCAAGGTATTTCATACCACTATCAATTTTGAGGATAGTGTATGAAAAAATATTTTGTAAAGAGATAAGCTCTGTTTCATCAAGCCCAGAAAAGTAGAAAGATGATTTATTCTCATTTATCATCATTCCTGAGGCTTTAGTAAATTCCATCAATAATTCATACAACATAGATAAAGACTGAGCAGATCCACCAGTAATCAAAACAATGTCATCCACGAAAAGAACATGTGTCAATGATATATTATTACCAAAAGATATACCTATGTATAAACCATTGCATTTAGCAGATAAAAGAGCCCTACTCAATCCTTCAGTAACAACAAGAAAAAACAAAGGTGCAAGAGGGAACCCTTGTCTAAGACCTTTGCCAGATCTAAAAAAACTAGAGGCCACCCCATTAATCAGGACAACAAAGGAAACATAGGTTAGACTGCTCATAACCCAAGTAATAAATGAGACCTTAAACCCCATCTTGGTTAAAATAACCCATAGGTAAATCTAGTTGACTCTATCATAGGCTTTAGATAGATCAATTTTTATAACCATAGACTTTAAACCTTTGACATGAATTGAATGTAAACCTTCTTGGATGGCTCCCACAACATCATGTATTTGCCTACCAGGAAAAAACCCAAACTGTTCCTGGGAAATATATCTGCCCAAAACTTGCATAATCTTGGTAGATAAAATCTTACCAATAATATTATAACTGAAGTTACATAAAGAAATAGGTCTGTAATCATCAAAAGTGCTAGGACAATCCATTTTAGGTATCAAAACAATAAAAGTAGAGTTGAAAACAGATGGAATTTCGCCCATCTGCCTAGAATCCTCGATAACCCTTAACAAATCTAGACCCACCACATCAAAAAGTGCCCTATAAACCTCTACTGGAATCCCATCCGGACCAGGAATTTTATCATTCTTACTCAAAGTAAGGATAACTTTGATCTCCTCCAGTGTAACAGGTTTCGTAAGGTCTCGATTTTCCTCAGCAGTAATGGAAGATGGAAAATTACCAGATATTTTCATAAGTTCAGTAAGGTTTAAATTCGAATCAGCCTGAAAAAGTGTCTCAAAGTGCTGAACCCCCGCATTTGTAATGGCTTCAAAACCTTCCACAAAACCCCCCTATCATCTTTAATCTTCCAAATAGAATTTGCATGCTTTCTTTGGTTAGCAAATTTATGAAAAAAAGGTGTGTTATCGTCCCCACAAGTATGAGGTGTTTTACAATCAAGTATGAGGAAAATAGCCAAATAACCAACTACCAAAAATAAAAAGTAATTAAAAAAATTTATGTTGACTTATAAAATAAAAAATCAAAACTATTATAAATATATCTTAAATAGGTGCTTATTAAATAGCCACAAAAATCAAATTTCTTAAGATGTAAGTTCTTCTCAAAATATATAAAAACTTAAATTAAGAAAATTACATCTTATATTAATTACTTCGCATGACTTGATAAATAAAATTTTAAAATAATCTAATTTAATTTAATTAAATATTAAATATTAACTTTATTATACAATGTAAAATGAAAGTGGCTTACTATAATTATTTTTGATTACCTGAGAGGATCTTGTTTTAACACATGGAATGTAATCATTCTTCTTAGTGCTAGAAAACCTTTCATACGCATGTCCATATGAGGATATTATATACATTATGTTACCAATTACCTTTAGTGATTTAAGGATGATGTGCATATGTTGTTGTTTTTAGATTCATATCTAACCTAAATTACCCTTAACACAATATCCCCATTATTTTTAAATTATGTTTTTTTATTCATATTGAAAAGAACAACTTTATATTAGTAAAATGTTGTGTCATATGTTCATCCATACACTTCATTGTTCAAAATAGAACAAATTCTATATTTGTCTGACCTTTGCAACAACCCTATTCCCTTATTCATTATTCCCATAATCAAAACAAACTATTACATATATCAGATTCATAACTTATAACATACTAAACTTCCTCAATGGATCCATAAACATTGACATACATAACCAACAAACCAAAACATGGCTAGATACTAACTAAGAAAACTCAGATGACATGAGTCAATCAAAGAACCCTCATAGTGTTCCTCCCAAGCAATCACTCCTCCCACAGGACCAATGGCCTACTTGGATAGCAGCAACATGGTTGAATTCTCGATAAATATGATGAATAGAGAGTCGCTAAAAGTGACCGATCAAGTCCTTGACTCGTCTCAACCAATGATACATATCCATAGACTGGATAGAATGAACGCTATTATCCCAATCCACAATGAATTTGGTTCCCCCATCACCGAAATAGCAAGTAAGTTCTTCTTCCAAGCAAACCATAATAGACCTCAAAGTGCAGGAAGTTAAGCTTTGGTGTTGGTACCATTTCCCACTGCCATTTACAACAGGTACATATGATTCATCTGCATCTTAATAACCATACCAACACCACATAGAACTTCTTGCTCTGCTTCGTAAAAAAATACCAAAATATGATTATCTTCTACGAAAGGATGCCTAATAGTTATGTTCCTGTTGGCCTCTATCACCTTCTTGTCTCAACCCATGATTCAACAACACCACAATACCAACAATAAACCACAAGACATCGACCCGACAGAGTAACTCCGTCGGCAGCACCTGCGAGGAAGGCACCCAAGATATCTAATGGGTAACTGCTAGAACCATGTTTCCACAGTTGGCGAGGGATTATATTCCATTGGTGCGTGGCCAAGGCGCTCGATGAAGGCAACTTGGATGGCTGGACAGTTCCTGCATGACTAAACACTACTGTATGTCAGCGAGCACGACACGACCTGGTCCTTAACCTTAACAATTGGCGCAACTTGTGTGACATAGGTGATTCCTTGAACTAACGGACCATTCGTGACTTATATTTTAACTTAAGGAATTAACCACAAATTTGCTGGCACATCCCAAATGTGCTTTAACAACTATTCATTCACTAATTAACAATATGGTGCTATGCATTCAACAGTAGCTCATCAACACACAATAAGTAAATAACATACATTCATATCAGCATAACACATTAATCAATCACTGAACACAAGGAATAATGTGGAAACCCATTTGGGAAAAACCACCAAGGTGCTCCTCATCTGGCATGAGAAATGGATATAGCACCTTGCAGTCTGCGACTTGTAGACTGATCTTATGATATGTCTTTATGACACAGACTTCTTTCTCTCATGCTCTATGGTTTATTCTTCTGTCCACTCCTATTGATCAGCACATAGCCTGGATCGACTCTTCTATTTACCATTTGCGCACTCAGCAATAGATTCCTTCTATTCCTAGCAGTCTGCGCACTCAGCTGCAAGATGCACGACTCAATAGCCTCCTATTGCTACTAGACTCCTCTCTGAGTCTTCTCTTCCACTAACTCTAACTCAAAAAACAACAAAAATGGCGTCCTTAGCTCTGGATAACCAACGAGTGACCAATAATGACCAAAAAAAACAACCAACCCTTATACAAAATGGGTTCTTCCTATTTATAACTTCTATCAGACCACACAGGGTTGACTACTTACTGCTTATTAGTTACGGGTCGTGATCAGCCGTCAGAACAGGCTATCATGGACTGACACAAGGAAGTATCAGCCTGACTTACAAATATTCTTCCATATGTGCATTGCCATAGGCTTACGCCATATTTAGCGAGCATGATATTCACTTGTTGCTTTCTAGCCGTTATCACCTGTACGCTTGTACGCTTGCCTTTCCTCCATAACGTGCATCTCCATTTCGTCTGCGCTGGTCCCTTTTCTTCCTTCGCAACCTTCCTTCCTTCCTGTCACGTGCGCGATGTACCTTCTTTTTATTGTGCACGACCTTATTCCTCGTGCTCATTTCCTAGCCCAACAGGCCCCCAACACTCACATGTGGCTCGTCCTGAGCCACTAAGCAAAAATGGAATTGTCCTTAAAAACTTTTGTCACAAAACTTACTATTTTTTCAGCAAAATTTTATGACTCTGGCACTGGCTGTGCCACAAGACCAACCTTGTCTTGAAACTATTTTACCATCAATTGCACCCCCGCAACTTCCTCTGATACCTCTTCTTCCTGCGTGACCAATTGCTCTACTCGGCCGAAACTGATATGTTCTGACGGTCCCACCTCTGCTAACTGTGCAATAGTCTCAAGTTTTTGTTTCAGTGGTTGAATAACCCTGGTGATGTGCGCTACTTCTGATTGATGTACTTCAACTTCTGCTTCTCTAGCCCGCTCTCTATCTTGAAGAGCCTAGACCTCCTGTTGTAGTCTCTTGATTTTAGTAATCTTGGCCAATTTCTCTTGGAAGGCCAACTTCTTCATGTCTTCTTTCTCCATGATGATTTTATCTTCAGCTGCACGCCTGGTCTCCCTTATGCTTTCAATAGTCGCGTCCTCCATAAGTGCTTCCCATACCACGGAAACGTCTTCTAGTGCCTTAACGCACGATGTTTCGCCTTGTTTTATTTTTCTAGTAGCCTCAGACACTGCTTTTCTTCACTCTTTGAGCTCTTTAGCAGGTGTGCTTGACACCTGTCTGGCTTGTATATCTTCTAGCTGCTTCTGAAGATCTTGCATGATATTTGCTAGCCTGGTTACCTTAGTCGTGGAGTCCTCATCTTCTTGGCATGCTTCAAGTGGGAATTCTGCAATGGCATTCTTGATGGTCTCTGCTAGTGTGAGGCGGTTCTGCTCGTGTGCCAGTATTTCCTATTCCCTCTTAGCAAGAAATTTGACGTGCCCCTGAAGTTCTTGTTATTTTTCCTTCAATAGGGCCTTGTGCGCCTTTGCCTTCCTTTGCTAGTTTGTTTCCTGATAGGAAACAACATTCTCTCTTACTTGCATTTGTGATGTGGCTGCCTACTGTACATCATAGACTTCACTCAGGGAAGCTTGGAGAAGTCTAACTGGAGTGTGGCAAACTCCTTTACAACATTATCAAAGGCACTTGGGCTTGTTCCAGTTTCTAGTGTGCTCGCCTAGATTTTCACTTCGATGGGCGACACTAACTCTGGTGTGACTACTGGGACATTGGGGTTGACGCCATATGTCTCAGCCTCAACAATGGCTTTGACCTCATTGATGGGGTCTATCAACTTATTCAGATGGTACCCAAATTGCTCAACTATGTTTGCTGGCTGTGTCTTTAGGCTGGAAAGGCTGTCTTGAGTGACTTTAGCAATAGCTACTGTGAGCTCCTCCACATCGTCTTTTGTCAATGTGCTCGTGTTCGACGCTTTGTTAGCTTTTTGCTTCTTGCAATGTGGCTGACCTTCTTGTTTCCTTGTTTGCATCTGGGTCTGTGCATGCTCTGGACTTGGTGTGCACTTCGAATCAATTTGATCTAAGCTACGCATATCATTGTCATCTTGGTCTTCCTCATCCTACGATGAGTTATCCTGTGTGTCACCTCCTTCATTAACTTCACCATGAACTTGGTGAAGTGGTGGGTCCTCTTCATCCTATCCTTCAGGTAGCGGATTTTCCAGTGGGCCGTGCCATTCCTCCGGCCATAGGTGGATGATTACATCCACGTCCTCATTTGTCACCATGAATCCCGCATGGTGCACTTGTTTGGTCGAGTCCCTTTTCATCTCTAGAATTATATTATGCGCTCTAGACTGAAAGTTAATAAATGATGTGTACCTATGTACTGTCACAGCACGGATTTGGTGGAACTAGTGGACAACCTCACGCAATGCCTTTGCATGCAAAAAGAACTCAATGTTTTTGTATTTCTTCCTGGTTTTGTCTTTTCTGTTCTCCCACAATTTTTGGTACCTTGCGCCATGGCAAGGTAGTGGGACATCCATCTGCACATAGTTCGGTGGTTTGGCCCACATAGTGAACAAGATTAAGATGGGTAGCCAAGAATAATGGAATTTGTATTTGGGCTCCTGCTAGGCCTAGAGCTCATTCAGTAGGTACTGCGACCAATTGAACCCTCCACTTAGCACGCATAACTCTGTGAGTTCCACCATTGTCGTCGAACACTGATTGGGCCTCATCTTGTGTAGCAACTTACAAGATAAGATTCTTGCAGCAAACCACACACTAGCGTTGTCTATTGCGCCGATTAGGAAGCCCCTCTTTGCTCGTCACAAGTCATACTTCTGCATGATCCAGTTGGTGTCTTTCCTAGCTAAGTATGGCATAGGGTCATCTCCTTCGTTTGGGAGGCCTGTTATCATCGAAATCAGTTTGGTGTTGACCGGGTATGGTCGATCAAGCCACATGAATCCTCTGTGAAAGCATACCAGCAACTACTTCACGTAAGTATTGACTTGTAAACTATGGATAAAATGGGGCATAAACAGTAGGTTAATCAAACCTGCACGGGAAAATCCCTCGGCCCACTCCATTGGCTTGAGCACTTGTGCTCCACTTGGGTCAAGCTGGTTCGGGACCATGCAGTCTGCTCTCTTTAATCCATCCTGCAGTCGAGTGTCAAAGTCCTTGAACTTCAATTTATCCAACTTGGGCATGATGTCCATCAGCAAGGGGGCGTTATTAGGGATTCATGGTGCTACCAGAGTTGTAGTCTCCTTCCTTGGGAGGTCCACCTTCGGTGCATCGACTCTCATTAGCTGAATCCAGTGCAAGAAATTCTCATCACCTTCCTCCGCATCCGACCCTCTATGCGGTGGTGAGTCTTCTTCCATGGAGATGTCCCCCTCTTATTCCTCTTCTAAGGGTGCTTTATCCAGAATATTCACAGGAGCGGTAGTCTTGAGTTTCTTCGTATACGGTAGTCCAGATGGTCCCACAACTGCTTCCTCGATGGGTTGTCTCGGCTCCATGATAGGTGATGTAGCTGCAGGAGCAGCTGGTGGTATCTGAGTTGGGTTTGGCATAGCACATGAACAAGGGGTCAGAATGGTAGTGTGACTAGCCCCATTGGTAGGTTTCCTCCACATTCTCGCCATTGGACCAGTCTCTGATTCTTTTGGTGGTTTCTGTATCTCAGGGGATGTAATCTCTTCTTCGATTGGGAAACCATAGATAACAGTTGCATCTGATGGCTCACTATCGCTAGGGATATCAATTACCATGGGCTTCGGCTTACTTCAACAAGGATGACAGGGTTCGAATCTACAATCGCTTGAATCTTGTTTTCTCTAACTCGCTCTGTGGTTGTAAAAGAATGCTTGTCAATGAATCCTTTCACTTATACCCGCCACCATGTTGTGTAGTCATCATGCAACTGGAAGTTAATGTCTAATCCGTCACATGGGATTCTCGGCTACCGTGTCTGCTCATTAAGTTAACTTGAGTGCTGCACTGTTTCTGTCAAAACAGTTATGGTGGATCCAACGGATGTGACCTTACAGCATGTTGTCATTCTCCTTGTATCTTGTCGAATTAATGACACTTAGTTGTCACAACCACCTCAATATTTGTCAGATATTTACACTTTAATGTCAGACAGCCTGTCATTTCTACTTTTTGTAGCACTTTCCACCTTTTTTCTACACTTTTTACTTTTTTGTGCACTTTTCCGCCCTTCTCCTGTGCTTTGCACTTGTTTTGTAGCAGACGTGCGACAGAGCATTTTTTACATCTTTCGGACCTTCCTTTTTTTTCCTTGTCGCGTAGCGCGGTTCTAACCTAGGATGTTATGACCGTCGTAGTATAGTTTCAGGAGATTGTCAATTCACCATACCCATGACATAGGTACCGTCTAACTTCTATAGTTTTACTAAGCCCGCATCAGTGATGTGTGCAACCACATATGGTCCTATCCAATGTGTCCTTAACTTGCGTGTTTGAAAAATTTGTTGTCATATAGCAACACAAGTCCTCCGAATTTGAAAGGTTTAACCATGATATGGAGATCATGCCATGCTTTCTGTTGCTGCTTCTCAACTGTTTGATGGAATCCTGTGACGAAGAATTCTTCTTCTATTTTCATGAGTTGTGTGAGCCTCTGCTCTATAGCATCTCCATCGGGTCATGTCTATCAACACATCGATGTTAGAAAATAGGACCACAGAGAAATAACATATATACATTTACATCATTAAACAAGATGCAAAACACATTAAACACATTATAGAGAGACACAGATATAATGTGGTTCACCTAAACGATGGGTTATGTCCACAAAGAAATTGCCAGTCCTTTTATTACAGTCCAGAAATATGAAGGGATACAACCTGCAGCAAAACCGTTGCACTTCCTCTTCATTCTCTTACAGTCTGTCTCACACAATCATAGAGATTGTTTACGATGCTATAGTACCATACACAGTCGTGTTACAATGCTTTCTTTTATAGGGAAAAATTACCATGGAAAAATACTACAGTTAACCCAATACCATGGGTCTGCATAACTCTTGGTAAACACACATCCTAAAATTTTTTCTCAAGGGCTCCGCCCCCAAACCCCAAAGCAGGGTGAATGAGTATACAGTACACCTGGGGTACAAACAAGACTGAATAATATCTATGGATATGGAATATCAGGCTCCACAACCAACAATCTCCCACTTGGAGACTAATCACAACAACTCCACCACTGTTGCACTATGATCTGGACCTTGGACTTGGCAAATTTCTTATTTTCACCTTCATGCTTGAAGGCCAACAGAAACCGAGCAGGAACTCATTTTCTCTTTGGTTACTCCCTTTGTCAACATGTCTGTAGGATTATGGCTAGTATGCATCTTTTCCAATTTTAACAGTTCAAAAAATCTTATGAAGTGGTACTTGAGCTGTATATGTTTAGTCCTCGAATGAAAGGCTGTGTTCTTTGCAAGATGAATGGCACTCTGGCTGTCACTATACAACCTACTATTCTCCTGCTTCTTACCCAATTCTTTCGTAAACCTTTGCAACCAAATCATCTACTTACTAGCCTCTATAGCAGCAACATACTCTGCTTCTATTGTTGAAAGTGTAACAACCTGTTGCAGTTTTGAAATCCAACTTACTATTGTTCCACCCACAATAAACACATACCCTATGGTGCTCCTCCTGTTGTCTTTATCACCAGCCATATATGCATCGACATAACCCTATAGAATAGTGTCTGAACCTACAAAACATAATGCATGAGAAGTGGTACCTTTCAAATACCTGACAATCCATTGTACTGCTTTCCGATTCTCTTTACCTAGATTATTCATATACCTTCTCACAACTCCCACTCCATGTACAATATCTGGTCTTGTGCACACCATGGCATACATCAAGCTTCCAACCATTGATGAATAGGGAATCCTGGACATGTAATATATCTCTTCCTATGTCTCTAGACACATCTCCTTACTTAGTTTGAAATGGCTGGCTAAAGGTGTACTAACTGGTTTTGCATTCTGCATTCTAAACCTATGTAACACCTTTTCTATGTACTCACCTTGAGACAATGCCAATTTGTGATTTTTCCTGTCTCTTGTTATTCTCATACCAAGGATTTTCTTTGCAGCACCCAAATCCTTCATCGCAAATGATTTAGCTAGTTTTCTTTTGAGCACAGTTATATCCTACATGTTAGACCCTGCAACAAGCATGCCATCCACATACAATAACAAGATATTATATCTTCCGTTATCTAGCATCTTGAAATAAACACAGTGGTTAGAATGACATCTATCATAACCTTGTTATGTCATAAATGTATCAAATATTAAATACCATTGTCTTGGAGCTTGTTTCAGGCCATACAAGCTCTTCTTCAACCTGCAAACCAAATTCTCCTTACCTTTGGCCTCATACTCCTGTGGATGCTGCATATAAATCTCTTCCTCCAAATCCCCATGAAGAAAGGCTTTTTTTACATCTAACTGTTCAAGCTGAAAATATTCTATCGCCACTAGACTTAAAATAGTTCTAATTGAATTCATTTTAAAAATAGGAGAAAATATTTTATCAAAATATATACCTTTCTTTTGTGCAAACCACTTTACAACAAGTCCATCCTTGTACCGCTTGTTTCCTCCATATTATTGCTTCAACCTGTAAACCCATTTATTCTACAATTCCCTTTTTCCTATAGGAAACTGAACCAAATCCCAAGTTTGGTTTCTTACCAATGAGTCCATCTCCTCATTCATGCCTTGCTCCCACTTCTTTCTAGTTCCTACCTGCATTGCCTCTTCATAACATTTTGGTTCACCAAAATCAGTAATCAATAAATAACACAGTGAAGGAGAGAATCGTTCAGGGGGTCTACTTAACCTGGTATATTTTCTTACAGTTGTAGGATTTTCAGGTACCTACTGTTGTTCTTGATTTTCTGGTGCCTTTGGAACTTCATCTTCTTTGATTTCATCAAGTACTGTGTGCTCTGTGTTTTACTATTCCACTTTCTTTCCCTGCAACTAATCTTTGTACATGACCTTTTCATTGAATACTACATATCTACTCCTAATGATTTTTTGTTTTTCATAATCCCACAAACAATAACCAAAACCATCAACCCCGTATCCAATAAAGGTACATTTCTTGGATTTAGCCTCCAGCTTTGTTCTATCATCTTTATCAATATGGAAAAATGCTTCACAACCAAAAGTTCTCAAAAATGAGTATTTTACATGTTTACCTGTCCATGCCTCTTATGGAATCCCACCATCCAAAGTGATTGAAGGCCCTTTGTTTATTAAATAAACAACAATATTTATAGCATCAGCCCAAAACTATAAGGTCAACCCTGCGTGCAATCTCATACACCTTGCACGCTCCATGATCATTCTATTCATCCTTTCTGACTCACCATTTTCTTGTGGTGTTCTAGGAACTGTCTTCTCTCTATGAATCTCATTGTGTGAACAGTAACTGTCAAATTCCTTGCTGCAGTATTCACCTCCATTATCAGATCTAAGACATTTCAACTTTTATTTTTGGTCTCATTCTTAGCCAAAGCTTTCCACTTCTTAAAAGTATCAAACAAATCAGATTTCTATCTAATGCAATAAACCCAAGTTTTTCTAGTTGCATCATCAATATAAGTAACATAATAATGAGAGCCACCAAGAGATTGTAGCTGAGATGGTCCCCATACATCTGTATGGACAAGCTCTAGATTTTCACTCTTCTTTTGTTTCCCATTCCTGAGAAATCTAACTCTTTTATGTTTTCCATAAACGCAGTTCTCATAGAATTCCAAACTTACCTGCTTTAGATCTGGAAACAGTTTCCTTGAGTGGAGAATCTACACTCCCTTCTCACTCATGTGGCCAAGCCTATGATGCCAAAACGCCGCACCTATTTTTGTGAAAGCTACGGAGATAGACTAATCAGTATTATGAGTACATAAATATAACATACCTATCCTATCTCCTTTTTCTATTACCATTGAGCCTTTAGTGACCTTCCAACATGTTTCTTCAAACGTAGACAAACAACCGCCATCTCCCAACTGCCCCATTGAGATCGGATTTCTTTTCATAGCAGGAATGTGCCTTACATCTTTTAGCAGCCAGTCATTTCCATTATTTAACTTAG
>LPNX011158981.1:85006-113722 GCA_001517045.1 Pseudotsuga menziesii | reverse complement strand
TGGTTCATCATCCCCCAATAAAACATGTCCAAAATCACCTTGAACATAATCATGAAAGAATTTCCTATGGGGTGTAGCATGATATGAAGCCCCTGAATCTATTACCCAGTAATCATTAGTATTATCTAATGCAAGAATCAAAGCATCTTGTAACACATCACATGTTACATTCGCTTCCTGAGTAGTCTCTTGTTGCCTCTTGTAACGTCCCCGACCCTCTGACTGACGAAGAGGACGCTACCATGGAATTAATCATCCGAGCAACCGCCCCATGAACATGTATGTACATAAAATGCTGAAACAAAATTCTTTGAACTAGAACATGCATACATGATTATTTATCATACATCGGAAGCAAACATATGTTCATACAAGCATTCAACATGTTCATAATATTCATTAACAGTAATTATGATTGCAGATGTTCATCATATTCATTAACAGTAATTATGATTGTAGAAGTAAAATAAACAAGATTACTTATTTTATAAATAAATCCTCCCATAACCAGCTACGTCGCTACAATGTTCCACCCAACCATAGGCCAGCATGCTCCTTAATCTCTTAGCAATGCTGCCACCCCCGAACCGGGCATGATTCCCTAAGGAATAAGGAACTAGCAGGCTTACACATAGCCAAGGATAACAAAACATGCCAAGCCAACACAGTTGGGTTTATCAGGCAGACGATGGATCAGCCAAGCCAACATAGTTGGGTTTAATAGGCCATCCAAGAGCTAGTAAATGCTAAATGCTAAGCTGGTGAGCCCATTACAGAGCTAGGAACACCTACACCAGAACTAGTCTGACTTCTAAGACACCCACACACACCCAACACAAGGAATCAGTCCCTTCTCTGCTACACAGTCCCTCAGGCCTTGACTTCCCTTCTAGTGCTATTCAGGGGCTGTGGAGAAGAAATCCATCCCTCTAGCTCTATTTATGTGGTTTCCAAACACACCAGGTTTATCAAGCAAACCAAGCCCTCATCCCTACTCCCAACACAGTCCGAAGACCAACCATTACACGCATGCAATCAACTGGCAGTTACAGCTTGGACGAGGGAAAATGACTCCTAAGTTGTTCTTGGCCCTATCGTGGCCAAAATGAATCCCAAGCAACTTATAGTAGTCCCAAAATGTATCAGTAAACACAGCTTACAACATGGGGAAAACAACAGTTCATCCTGGACAACGGAGCCACCGAGAAGACATACACAGACCACAAATGGGGAAGGAAATCAACCTCCCAACCTATGCGTGAGGGAAATTTATACCAGATCCAAATATACAGATGGAAACACACCAGATACCTCTTTGTGGAAAACTTGAATGATAGTTGAAAACGGCTCCCTCCCCTCCAGGCTGTGTGAGACCAACAAAAAAGGAATCCTTTGCGTGAGACACAGGACATTTTTCCCTATGTGAGAATGAGTGACCATGGAGAATGGCAAGTGGGAAGTGCGGGAGTGTTTATAGCACCATCATGGAGAGAGTTGAATGATGGGCATAGTCATTTCTTCTACCTAACATGAGGTTCTATTCGCCGGTGGAGTGTGCGTGTGGGCAAGGACTGACAATCCTGCCACACTCCACTCCCCAACAATAACTGCCTCAACCACTCAGTAGAACATTAGAGTGGTAGTTGGATAAGAAAAGTAAAGATGGGAAATCAAACAAAGTGGTGACACATGGATTTTTCCCCATAGCCCAAGGTTTGACAATTCCCCCCCTTATCCTTGTGAGAATCATGCCCCTTCTCAATTTAGTTGCCGCGAACATAGCTGGTTGGGTTATTTAATTAAAGATGCATATTTACATGATGCCAAAACTTAATATATTCTGTATACCATGATATACCATCGACAATGATTTCATTCGCCAAAACATAACACAATTAGATCGATGGTGGGGCTTTTTCCTTTAGCTCCACACCACAATTCATTACAATATATACATCATGTACATTTAATGCAACGGGGTCAAAACTGGGGTGTTACACCTCTCACCTTTCTTCTTTGGTGCTCTGCAGTCTTTCTTTAGGTGTCCTTTCTTACCATAGTTCCAATACTCTCTTTTTTTGAATCTGGAATTGGATCTTCCCTTTTTATACTTGTCGTGATTTCCTAGGCCCCTTCCTCTCTCATTTTGTCTCCCTCTGCTCTACATGGTCAACTCATTACCTGGTGTCTCACCTGTGCTTTTTCTTCGCATTTCCTTGCTAAGAATAACACCAACAACATAATCAAACTTAAGATTGTTTGAATTGGGGACAAAGTTACTTATAGCCATGACCAAGCTATTCTAGCTTTTTGGCAGTGAGCACAATATTAGAAGAGACCTAACCTCATCATCAAAGGTACATTTATAGAACTTAATTGATTGGTAAGTGTATTAAACTCATTGAAATGATCGGCAATAGATCGACCTTCCGACATCTTCATATTAAATAAATGATTCATTAAAAATACCTTGTTGGAAGCTGAGGGTTTTTCGTAGAGCTTACCCAATGTGCTCATCATGCTCTCCGTTGTTTTTTCTTTCGAAATATTGAAAGCCATCGACAAAGCCTGTGGCATCCCCGACCCTCCGACCGGTGAAGAGGATGCTACCATGGCATTAACCATCTGAGCAAACCGCCCCATGAACATGGATATATATGAAATGCTGAATCATAATGCATTGAAGTAGAACATGCACAGATACCTAATTATCTATCTTACACAATAGAAGCAAACATTCATTCATTCATTCATTCAACATGTTCATCATATTCATTAACAGAGGTATTTTTGATGTCGGCCAGACACCCATACTTGTCTTTTACCCATCACGGGCTGATTAAATTGCTCATCTTAAGGTCCTTAGCTCAGAGAAAGCGAACTTGGGAGCAATTTACTAGCCAACCCCAAATAAACTAGGGACCTGTCCTTTTTCCTAGTGTTCCAATGGAATATGAAGCACCTGCACTCTTGAGGGGTGTTCAAACACAGGAAGAAGAGGAGGCACCAACCCAGTTGGGGGGA
This sequence comes from Pseudotsuga menziesii, assembly GCA_001517045.1. Classification (NCBI taxonomy): domain Eukaryota; kingdom Viridiplantae; phylum Streptophyta; class Pinopsida; order Pinales; family Pinaceae; genus Pseudotsuga; species Pseudotsuga menziesii. The sequence goes on along the minus strand of LPNX011158981.1, from coordinate 110,698 downwards.
ATGGCAGAAGAACAGGAGGACTGGAGTCCCTCCAATTCAGTTGTGGGGGGGAGGATGAAACAGGATCAGATAATCAGGAAGAAGGGGATGAAACAGAATCCGATAACCAAGAAGAAGAATTAGGTGAGGATGTAGCAGCAATAAACCCTGCAGAAGGGATAGAGGATTTGGGGGATCCATCAGGTGAAGCTGAAATGGGAGCAACAGTTTATGTTGTGACAGTTGAAGCTGAATCTGTAGGAGCTATGATGACAAAATAAAATGTAGAGGTTTTGACCATTGAATCTTCTCCGAAATGGATGGGAACTCTTATCAAGGAGGAAACAGAAATGGCAGAGACCAGAGAAGACGTTGGAATAAGAAACATTCCTTCTACATCAGCTACAAAATTGAAATCCCCTATACCACAAAAGAAGAGAAGAAGATCAAAGGAGAAAGTGCAGGCATCAAGGCTAGTGAGAAGAAGGAGAACCAGATCAGTTGCAGTAGCAGAAGCAGTGTGGGAAAAATGGGCAAATATCGAAGCAAACATCAAATTTCCCATCTTGAGACCTAAGGAAAATGTTGCCCCACAAGAACCTGCTATAGAGGAACCTCAAATTGAGGGACTTCTATTTGAAAATGGTTTGTTGAAGGAAGAGGTGCTTTGGAAGGAAGTGGAAAGATGGAAGGAAACATGTCAGAAATAGGTGGAAAGGAGATTGCACACACTAGTGGAAGTTGGAGATCAGATTGAAGGATCATTTTCAGTTGAGGAAGGTGCTGAATTGAAAAAGGTAGTTTTCCCCTAGTGTGGAGAAATATTTAGTCAATCAGGATACAGAGTCACAGTGCATGCATTTGTGGCACAAAAACCCACACAGACAGTTGGATGAGAGAGAGGAACATCTACGGGAGAATTGAAATATAAAGAAGAACCAGAAGTGGAAAGAATCCCCGAGGTGGAGGTAAGGGAAGGTGATCAATTTCAGGCTTGACCACGGGTTGTTACATAAGAAAAAACAACCCTGGAAATGTTTGTTGAAGCTGCTACTCAATTGGAAGTGAGTGAGCTAGAGGTTGAGACAATCCCTGACATGAACCTAGGAGTTCTTACTATGACCCCAGAACAATCTCAGGACACAAAACTAGTAGAGGGAGAACTTCAACAACAGGAAAATGTTAAATTTGATCAGGATGTTGTCACACAAGAACCAAAATCCTCAGAAAACCTTGATGAGACTTCCATTTGTCTAGGGGAAACTGATCTTGAGGTGGACATAATCCTCGATGTGGAATTAGGAGAAGATGAACAGATGTAGTCCCAGCCATCAAGGGACACTGAAACATTTGGGGGCCAGTCTCATATATCTAGGGACACTAAAATAATCAGGGACCAGCCTCATCTCTCATGGGATATGGAAGTAACTCAAGAGAAACCCAATTTTCCAAAGGATCTAGAAGAGCAGGAATCTATTACACAAGAACCAACATCTCTGCAGCCCCCTGTTGAAGCCACGGCCGAGAATCTAGAAGTTCCAACTGAAACTCTAGAAGATACTGAGACTGGAACATAGGAATATGCTGCCACACAAGAACCAATATCTTCACCACTAGCTGTTGAAGTTGAAAAAAATAGGTTTCGGGAAGGAGGTGTTGTCACACAAGAACCAACATCGTCATAATTGATTGCAGAAGTACACTAGAAGGCATAACTTGTTGAGCCATTGGTGGAAGAGGAAGTTGTTTCACTTCCAATCCAGAACAATCAGGCTGAAACATTGGATAATAAGGTATGGACGCAATCTTCCCAAGAATTTGTCAATTTAGACTCTAATGAGGAGAAGGACATAGGAGAGGAAAAGATTAAAGGTCTAATAGAAGAACTCTCACTACTTAAAATAAAAGTAAAGAAATGGAAATGTGAGGTGGATAGATATCAGCAAGGAATGATTTCCATTGTTCAACATAGGAATACTATCAGTGATTTGAGGGAAAGATGGGCAGAAGAGATAATATTCTAGAAGTGTCATTTGGAAGAAATATAGAAAGAATTGAAGGAGTTGAATAAGTTCAAGTCCATGCCAAATGAGAAAGACCAACTGTAAATTATATCCTAAGAATTGATGAGCTCCAGAGCTCCATCTTCCTCTTATCCTTTATTTTTATATGAACAGTTCACTCGGTTTAAGATGAAGGCACTAAAATAAGGGAGACCTTATGAAGTAGCATATTCAGACCAATTTTTGGAAACAATTATGAAAAGTATCTTCACTGAGAAGAATGTTTTGTGTGAGCTCTATTTACATGAAATGGTTTGCCCCTTGGACCGACATTCAAATCCTGATCCACACCTAGGTGATGTCTAGTTGAGGGATTTTTATTCTTTTGTCAGCAACCATGTGCAATGGGAGGATTCATTTCAGACAAGCTCTCACAGTGAGGTTCACTAAAATCTATGGATTCGGTGTGAACCTCAATTCCCTCGTCTTATTCGTAATCATCAAGAACATAGGATTAAATGTCCCATCCAGACTCAATAGCTGGTCGACCTTCAAGAGAAACTCATCTCCACTTATGTTAGCCAGATTTCCAGGAAGCAACGTTTGGCTTTGGAGGGCAGTAAGCATAGGTGGCAGGCTTCTCCTTCATCAATTAAGAAAAGGGACCCTTATTGTTTCAAGAATTTTAAACAGACTCTCCCTAGGGTTGAAGGGTACATCGATTGTATGAGGAAATGTGGAGTTAACTGGTTGGGAATTAAATTTAAATTCCCACTTATTTGGTGGACAGCAAAACCATATAGGGAATATTTTTCATTAGCAAAAGCAGAAGAAAGGAAGTGTTGGAAATATTGGGTTTCCCGTAATGGATATCTAGATGGGATGGAGTCACCTAAATCTTCCTACAACTTTTCATCTCTCCATGAACAAGGCACAGTTCGAGATTCTAATTCAGACTAATGGAGGTTGTTGCACGAGGACATGCAATAGAGCAGTTGGGGGGAGATGTTGGGTCCCAAAATGCCCCTTTTTAACCACATCCCTAATACCCTATTTGTCTTGTCTTATTCCATTTTGTGCTCCAAATAGACATTCTTTCCTCACTTGAGCCCTGAATCTTCACAGGTATGATTATTTATTATTTCATCTTATTTATGCTTATGATTGTTATAATCAGGACTTTGCTTCTTTCATTATGCTAATTTGTTATGATTTCACATGGATAGTGCAAGCTATGGGAGATTATAGGTGTAGAAGCCTAAGTGGTCCAAAGAGTATATGAACATCCACTATTAGCTATGACTTTCCAGTCCTGTTTATACATGCAAATCCAACCAAGGGACATCATTCCACGCAGGCTATGATAGACATGGATGTGACAGACATGACTACAACAGACTGAGCTACAATAGCGTGCCACTGTTGGAAGTTAGCTGCAATCATTGAGGTCATTCTTGAATTGGTTCTGGTATTCATTTACTGGCTCAGGAAACATAATTTCCTATATTCCCTGCCTCTATTTAATTCCACTCATAGTTGTAACATGGTGTGTAATAGGGCATCTTGAATATCGTAGATCTTCATGGCTTCCCGATATTAGTGGGTGAGCGTTACATTTGTTGATGTATAAGTACAGGGAAGAATTCAAAGCCAAGGGTTGGACAATATCATATTTTTGTTGTGTAAGCTGTAACAGAGACTGTATCTTCATTCACCATTTTAATACAAGGAAGCATGATTCTTCATATTTATGTGTTTTAACTTGTGTTAGTTCCAGCGTCTCTATTCGAAGGATGGGCCTGCCTTCCCATAGAGATCGCCGAGTTAATTAGATGTTTGCTTAATTAGTTGTGTGGTGTGGATGTTACATTACATGCATTTGCTTAAGTAGCTGCAACAGTCATGTTAATCGTTGTGTTTCCCTGAATATTCAGTACTTGCATTTCCTTTAAGCTGCAACAGTGTGGTGTGATAGTCGACTGTGTAGGTTAGCTTCTTTTATGCATGTGTGTGGTAGCTGTAAAAATCAATCTCTCCCTTAGTTTCCTTTCAATTACTTGTCTTTCACAGGTTTGCTAATTCAGGTAGACTATGGTTTATAACTGTTAATTCAATTCATGTTATTCTCATTTCTAGATTAAGGTTGGATTAGATAGTCACAATGGATCTGCATATAGTCTGGTAAATTAGGATTTAACTTTCTGCAAAAGTAATTCTAGATATTTATTTCAAGAATCATTCATTATTGGATTGAAGTTGTATGAAGTAATTGCAATTCTGAATTCTTAGATAGGTAGTTTAGATCAGTTTTGATTTTGGGAGAAGTTTGACAAAATAGACTAGTAGGACAGTTTATTCAGTCATCAACTACTTAGTGTTTAAGCACATATAGTGTAAGTTATCTTTGAAATAAAAGACTTCCCTAGGTTGACAATTTATATTGAGAATTCTGCATGATGGTTTTAATTAACTGACATATAGAGTGACCAACAACAAACTGCAAGTGACTAACAGGAAAACCCCATTCAGACTTGTATATGGACAAGAAGTTGTTATGCTAATGGATTACATTGTGCCAAGTCTAAGAATTGCTTGTTGGCTATGAAGCCCGATCTTCCAGATCCAAGAGATATTATTCAGTCGTGTTTGTACCCCAGGTGGACTGTACACTCATTCCACTGCTTTGGGACCCATGGTATGCGGACCCATGGTATTGGGTTAACCGTGGTATTTTCCCATGGTATTTTTCCCCTATAAAAGAAAGCATTGTAACACGACTGTGTATAGTATTATAGCATCATAAACAATCTCTGTGATTGTGTGAGACAAACTGTGAGAGCGTGAAGAGGAAGTGCAGCAGTTTTGCTGCAGGTTTTATCCATTCATCTTTCTAGACTGTAATAAAAGGATTGGTGATTTCTTTGTGGATGTAGCCCATCATTTGGGTGAACCATGTTATATTTGTGTCTCTTTGTAATGTGTTTAATGTGTTTTGCATCTTGTTTAATGATTTAACTGTATATATGTTATTTCTATGTGATCATGTTTTCTAATAATTGGTATCATAGCTAAAAGGTCTATTTGGTTGGTAAACTTGCAGGAAAGAAGGTTTCTTGGTTGGAGTAGGAGCAATGGTGGAAGAGGAAAATTTTAGGGTCGAGAAATTTAATGGTCAAAACTATCAGTTATGGAAGATGAAAATAGAGGACTATTTGTACCAAAAGGATCTGTACCTACCATTGGGCGGAAAACCAAAACAACGAACGTCTATGAAGGATGAAGAATGGGAGGTTCTTGAAAAAAAGGCACTGGGAACAATACGGTTGTGCCTGGCTTTGTAACACCCTAGTTTTGACCCCCTTGCATTAAATGTAGATGATGTATATATTGTAATTAATCATGGTGCGGAGATAAAGGAAAAGGCCCCAACATCGATTTGTCTGTGTTATGTTCGGCAATTGAAAATGTTGCCGATGGTATATCGTGATATACGGCACATATTAGTTTTGGCATCATGTAAATATGCATCTTTAATTAAATAACCCAACCAGCTATGTTCGCGGAAACTAAATTGAGAAGGGGCATGATTCTCAAAAGGATAAGGGGGGGATGTCGAACCTTGAACCAATGGAGAAAAATCCATGTGTCACCACCCTGTTTGATTTTCACATCTTTCCTTGTCTTATCCAACTACCACCTTAAACATTCAGCTGAGTAGTTGAGGCAGCTATTGTTTGGGAGTGGGGGTGGTAGGATTGTTAGTCCTTTCCCACCCACACACTCCATTAACAATGAACCTCACGTTGGGAAAAAGGAAGTGAACTCTCCAGGATTTCCACTCTCTCCACGACGGTGCTGAAGGAAAAAAAATGCTCCCACACTTCCCACTCGCAACTCTCCATTGTTGATCATTCTCTCCTTTCCTATTTGGTCTCACGCAACTAGGAGAGGGAGCCGTTTCGACCGTCATTCATGTTTCCACAGAGTGGTATCTAGCGTGTTTTCCATCTAAATTCTGGAGGTCGGGTGTCAAATTTCCCTCACGCATAGGTTGGGAGTCCGTATTTTCTTCCCCAATTGCGATCTGTGTAAGTCTTTTCCAGTTGCTTCAATGTTGATATTGGGGCTGTTGTTCTTCCCTTGATTTGTGGTTGCTGCCATCCTTCTCAAGATTCGTGGGTTGTTGTGGTCTCCCTTACGTTCTGTTTGTTGTGGTCTCCCTTATGTTCTGTTTGTTTTGGTATCCCTTACGTTCTATTTGCTGTGGTCTTCTTTACATTTTGGGGCTGCTGTGGATTGTTTTGGGGAGTCGTTTTGGCCACAATAGGGCCAAGAACGACTCAGGAATTGTTTTCCCTACCCAAGCTGTGAATTGCTTGTGTGACTGCGTGTATGCAGTGGTTGGTCTTCGGACTGTGTTGGAGTAGGGATGAGGGCATGGTTTGCTTGATAAACCTGGTGTGTTTGGAACCCACACATATAGAGCTAGAGGGATGGCTTTCTTCTCCGCAACCCCTGAATAGCACTGGAAGGGAAGTCAGGGCCTGAGGGACTGTGTAGCAGAGAAGGGATTGACTCCTTGTGTTAGGTGTGTGTGGGTTTCTTAGAAGTTAGGCTAGTTCTGGTGTAGGTGTTCCTAGCTCTGTAATGGGCTCACCAGCTTAGCATTTAGCCTCTCCTAGCTCCTTGATGTCCTGATAAACCCAACTGTGTTGGCTTGGCTGTGTTTTGTGTATCCTTGGCTATGTGTAAGCTTGCTTGTTTCTTATTCCTTGGGGAATCATGCCCAACTCGAGTGTGGCAGTGTTGCTGAGAGATTAAGGAGCATGCTGGACTATGGTTGGGTGGAACGTTGCAGCGACATAGCTGGTTGTGGAACGATTTATTTATAAGATAAGTAATCTTGTCTATTTTACTTCTGCAACTATATTACTGTTAATGAATATGATGAACATGTTGAATGAATGAATGAATGCATGTTTGCTTCCGCTGTGTAAGATAGATAATTAGGTATCTGTGCATGCTCTACTTCAATGCATTATGATTCAACATTTCATATATATCCATGTTCATGGGGTGGTTTTCTCAAATGGTTAATGCCATGGTAGCGTCCTCTTCATCGGTTGGAGGGTCGGGGACGTTACAATGCGGTATCAGAGCTCATGTTGCGGCATGGGCCTGAATGGGCCATGACAGATCAGAGCAGATGTAGGTTTCCTTCTTTCCAGTAGCAATCAGGAATTGTGGCAGGAAACTCAAAAAATTGTCTAAGTGCCTGAACCATCGGCCATCGGAAGCAGAAAGTGGTTCGTGCACCCGACGTTTCGGAAGCCAAGAGCACTAGCCTTCCGACGAGAAGAGACTGCCGATACCGATCAGGTTATGCCTCAGCAGATTGGGATGCCGATTGGAACAAGATAGAAGATGATGGGTCACCGTTGCAGCTATTGATGGAACTATTTCATCGATGAAAAGAAGAGAATTGAGCCGATCAAGCAGCGAAAGGGAAGACTAAAGGGAAAATTTTGAAAATTTCTCTAAGTCTGGGAATCGTCGGCCATCGGCGATGGTTAGTTGAACACATTCCCGACACCTAGTTAATTCAATTGCTGATGAGCTACGACGGAAGAAGTTAGTGGATTGAAAATCCATCGTTGCGGCTGTCTAATGGACTATCCTTTCAAAGGTTAGAGGCTTTGACCGTTGATAGTGGATAGAGCTTCTGACATTCGATGAGTTTATGGTCTGCGGAACCACAGTGGGATTACTACCCATCATTGCGGTTGTTTAGTGGACTATCCTCCCGATGAACAGTGCACCCGATCACCGATGAACAGCGACGAAAGTTATTTGTTTTGACCACCAAAATGTCGGATTGATAGTTGGAATGAGACCCGATTCTACACAAGGAAATTTTGAGTTTTTCAAGTGGAATTTCCTAGCATATTTCGACTATTTTTCAATGGGATTTTCAGTTGTTTTTCAGTGAATTTTCAGGGCTGAAAAGGAGAAAGTGGCAGTGATCTTATGCGCCAGATTGCACGAAAATCATAGATTTACAAAAAAAAAACAAGGGTGCTTCCCTCGACTCGCCTTGCAGTGGCGCAAGCCCCCTTGACCCCCGTCATTCCCCTGAGACAAACGTTCTTTGATGAAGAAAATTTTGTGTTTGGGAAAAATTGTTATTTTATGATTTTTCCAGGAGAAGGTAAGTAATTCTGATTTATATCCATGTTATGCATCTAACAGTTGTGTTACTAACATGTTTACAGAAGCATAATCACCTTCAAGGATAATATTCCAGGTAGTGCAGTTTGGTAAGTAAGTGGTGGTTCAGTTATGAGAACCCATGATGGATATGATGCTCAGGGTTCTTACAAGTGTGTGCATGATGCCATGGGAGAAAATTTCCATAATGGAAATGATGACATAGAGTCTAATGGAAGGAGATTCCAAGAGACACCATAAGATGTTGCAGCCACCATGAGAATCTTGATCAAAGCCCAAGAAGAGCAACATCAGTTGAATGATGCTATGTTGCAGAGTTTGGTAGAGTTGTAGAGAAAGATAGACTCTAGACGAGGTACAGCAAGACTAGAAGGCAGTAAGAGCAGTACTAGGAGAAGGAGAAGGACTTCTAGTGGATCATCTGACTCCGAAGAATCCAGCGGGGATTCAATTTCTTCTTCTCATAAAATAAAAAGAAAGAGATACCATAGGGATCACTCTCGAGATGAATTTAAGAAGGCTAAACCTCCTACATTTGATGGTGAGGTAAAGACTGGACAAGAGGCTGAATCTTGGCTTCTTGGGATAAAGAAGTACTTTCAAGCACATGATTATTCAAGAAACATGAAGGCAAGAGTTTCCATATTCAATCTGAATGGAAGGGCATCCATTTGGTGGGAACACTTCAAGTAAGTAAATAGGATCAGTGAAATGAGACTTAAGTGGAAACAATTCAATAAGTATTTCAAGCAGAAATACCTCTCTAACAGGCATTATGATGACAAGATTAAGGAGTTCCATGAGTTGAGATTGGGACAGCAGACCATGGAAGAGTATGCAAATAAATTCTTGGAGCTGTTGAGGTATGTCCGGTACATCAGAGATGAAAAAGTGAAGGTCCAGTGTTTTCTGAGTGGATTACCTCAGTCTTACAAAGATAGAATTGAGTTTTATGAACCTAGAACTCTGGAAGAAGCAATAAGGAAGGCTAAGTATTGCTATGAGCAAAGCAAAGGTAATTTGGATTACCATAAGGCATGGAAGGATAAGAAGAATGAGAAGTTTGACCAAATAAAGAAAGGTTTCAAACGTTATAATTTCAGGAATCAGCAGAAGCAACCATCCCAAGCTGTGAGTAAACCAATTGGAGTGACAGGAGAAAATCCTAAGGATCCACAACAGAATAGAGGACCACTTCAATGTTGGAAATGTGGAGGACCCCACATGCATAGAAATTGTTCACTAGAGAATGATAGTTCAAGGCCAGCTTATAACATTCAAGAAGCAGAAACAGTGGGTCAAGTAGCAAGGGAAGTCCCTAGGATTTATGCAGCACTGGAGGACCGTTAGGAAGATCACCAGTCAACTGTGGTTGAAGTTGCAGGTAAGATTGTTGAGCAATCTGTTTCTATTTTGATTGAACCTGGTTCTACTCATAGTTACATTACTCCTAGAGTAGTGGAGATTTGTGCTTTAAAAAAAGTAAAGTAGAGGAAGTCTTGGCTAGTCCAGCTAGCCACTGGAACTAAGCGAAAGGTCAATGAAGTGATAGAGAAATGTCCATTGGTCATGAATGGATTGGTCACTTGTGTAGATCTGAATGTTCTACCACTTGGTTCCTATGATGTTCTCATTGGAATGGATTGGTTAGAAGCTCACAGGGTGAAGCTTGACTGTTACAATAAGACTTTCGAATGCATGAATGAAGAAGGGAACCTAGTAGTTGTGAAAGGTATTCCAAAGGTGATTTTAGTATGGCAGGTTTCAGCAATGCAGTTAAAGAAGTTCTGTAGGAGGGGTTTCCAGTTGTATGCAGCCCATATTTTGGAGACATCTGGAGACATTAGGAGATGAAACTCCTAGGTTGGAGGACTATCAGGTGTTACAGGAATTTAGGGCTGTGTTTCCTGATGAGATTCCAAGGCTTCCTCCAAAGCGAGACATTGATTTCACAATTGAAATTGTGCCAGAAGCAGCACCCGTGTCCAAAGGCACCCTACATGATGAGTACACCGGAGATGCTAGAGTTGAAGATGCAACTGCAAGAGTTGTTGGAAAAGAAGTATATCCGACCGAGTGTGTCTCCTTGGGGAGCACTAGTTCTATTTGTAAAGAAGAAAGATGGTACACTCAGGTTGTGTATTAATTACAGATAATTGAACAAGGTTACTGTGAAGAATAAATATCCTTTTCCTAGGATTGATGACCTCTTTGATCAAATGAGAGGAGCAAAGGTATTTTCCAAGATTGACTTGAGGTCTGGTTACCATCAGGTGAGAATCAAGGATGAAGACATTCATAAGACAGCCTTCAGGACAAGGTATGGACATTATGAGTTTTTAGTGGTACCATTTGGTCTCACCAATGCACCAGCTACATTTATGTGCCTTATGAATAGTGACTTTAGCATATATTTGGACATATTTGTTCTTGTTTTCCTTGATGACATTCTTGTTTACTCTAAGAATGAGGAAGAGCATGAATAACATTTGAGATTGACATTGAAATTGCTCAGGGAGCATCAGTTGTATGCAAAACTGAGCAAGTGTGACTTCTATAGAGATAGAATTCAGTATTTGGGTCACATTATCTTAGAGGAGGGTATATCTGTGGACCCTGAAAATATTGAAGCCATTATGAATTGTCCTACTCCAAAAAATGTGACAGATGTAAGATCTTTTATGGGGCTTGCAGGATACTATAGGAGGTTCATTGAGGGATTCTCCAAACTTGCACATGCCATCACTTCTTTGCAAAATAAGGGGATGAAGTTAGAATGGACATTGAGGTGTGAAGAAAGCTTCCAATAGTTGAAGAATCTTCTCACTAGTGCACCAATATTGAAGGTTGCAGATCCGGAGAAATATTTTGTGGTGTGTACCGATGCATGTGGAAAAGGGTTTGGAGAAGTCCTTATGCATGACAACCACGTGATATGTTATGAGTCAAGAAAGCTGAAAGAGCATGAGAAGAACTATGCCACTCATGATCTAGAGCTTGCAGCCATAGTATATGCCCTCAAGATGTGGAGACATTACTTGGTGGGTATAAGATTTGAGCTCAGAACAGACCATTCTGGTTTGAAGTATCTATTTGACCAGCCTACTCTGAATGCTAGGCAAGCAAGATGGCTGGAGTTTTTATGTGAGTTTGATTTTGAAATCAAGCACATAAAGGGAAAAGAGAATAAGGTAGCTGATGCGCTCAGCAGGAAGGTACAGGAAATGCATGTGGCATCCCTTAGTATTTTCCAATCAGATTTGAGGCAGCAGATTGTTAATCATGTTGCTGGAGATGAATTGTATGAACAAGTAAAAGAAAAATTGCAGCAACAAAGTCTTGAGAAGAGGTATGAGAGATATAAATTGGAAGAGGATGGACTTCTCACTTATAAAGGTAGGATTTATATTCCAGATGTAGCATATTTGAGGAGAGTTGTTATGGATGAAATCCATCAAAATCTGTATTCTGGTCACCCAGGATATCAGAGGACGATTGCTATAGCTAGAAAGTAGTACTTTTGGCTAGGAATGAAAAAGGACATGGCTGAATACATTTCAAGGTGCATGAAATGTCAATAGGTAAAGGTTGAGCATAAACACCTAGCAGGCTTGTTGCAGCCTTTTCTAGTTTCAGAATGGAAATGGGAAGTTATTTCCATGGATTTTATTACAGGATTGCCGATGACTTGGAGACAACATGATTCCATCATGGTTGTGGTGGACAAGTTGACTAAGGTAGTGCATTTTATACCTGTTAAGTCTATGCATAGGACTGATGATATTGCAAAGATCTTCATGAAGGAGATTTTCAAATTGCATGGATTTCTGAAGGCAATAGTCTCTGACAGAGATGTCAAGTTCACTTCCAACTTTTGGAAGGGGTTTTTTGCAGACTTGGGTACAAAGATAAAATTCAGCACTGCATACCATCCTCAAACAGATGGGTAGACAGAGAGAGTTAATTAGGTGCTTGAAGACATGCTTCATATGTACGTGATGGAAAAACCAACCAAGTGGGAAGATTACTTGCACTTGGTAGAGTTTGCTTATAATAATGGACAGCAGGCATCCTTGGGGATGAGTCCATATGAAGCTTTGTATGGAAGGAGGTGTAGGACACCTATGACTTGGGATAACCCAGTGAACAGGGTTGTGCTTGGACCTGAATTGCTCAAGGAAATGGAGCAAGAGGTTGTAAAGATCAGGCATAATCTGAAAGCAGCACAAGGCATACATAAAAGCTATGCAGATAAGCATAGGGTGAATAGGGAGTTCAATGTTGGGGATCATTTTTACCTCAGAGTGAGGGCAAAGAAGAGTTCTTTGAAGCTTGGAAGTTGTGCCAAGATGTCACCAAGATACTGTGAGCCATTTGAAGTGCTTGAAAGAATAGGGCCTATTGCATATATACTTGCATTACCTACTAGTACTAGATCTCATAATGTTTTTCATGTTTCTTTACTTAAGAAATATGTGCATGATCCTAACCATGTGATAAATTGGGATGTGATTGAGGTGGAACCCGAGGGAGAGTTCCAAATCGAGCCAATGCACATCCTCGACAGGAAGGTCACAATGCTTCGGAACCGTGCCATAGGTCAGGTAAAGGTGCAATGGGAGCACTACGGACCTGAAGAGGCTACATGGGAGCTCGAGGATGCCATGCGGTTGGCACATCCATTTTTGTTCAATTCTGCGGAACACTGAGGCGGTACCAATGTAGCATTTTGTTCTAATTTTGTAAAGCACTGAGGATAGTGCTATTGAAGGGGGAGGGGAATGTAAAACCCCGATTTTGACCCCATTGCATTAAATGTACATGATGTATATATTGTAATTAATCATGGTGTTGAGCTAAAGGAAAAAGCCCCACCATCGATTTGTCTGTGTTATGTTCGGCAATTGAAAATGTTGCCGATGGTATATTGTGATATACGGCACATATTAGTTTCGGCATCATGTAAATATGCATCTTTAATTAAATAACCCAACTAGCTATGTTCATGACAACTAAATTGAGAAGGGACATGATTCTCACAAGGATACGGGGGGGATGTCAAACCTTGAACCAATGGGGAAAAATCCGTGTGTCACCACCCTGTTTGATTTTCACATCTTTCCTTGTCTTATCTAACTACCACCTTAAATGTTCAGCTGAGTAGTTGAGGAAGTTATTGTTTGGGAGTCGGGGTGGTAGTATTTTCAGTCCTTGCCCACCCACACACTCCACCAGCAATGAACCTCACTTTGGGAAAAAGGAAGCAAACTGTCCAAGCTTTCCACTCTCTCCACGTCGGTGTCGAAGGAAAAAAAAATTCTCCTGCACTTCCCACTCATGACTCTCCATTTCCGATCATTCTCACGCAGGGACGGTGGTCCGTTCATTCTCACACATAGGCTCCTTTCCTGTTTGGTCTCACGCAACTAGGAGAGGGAGCCGTTTCGGCCGTCATTCACATTTCCACAGAGTGGTATCTAGCGTGATTTCCATCCAAATTCCATAGGTTGGGTGTCAAATTTCCCTCACGCATAGGTTGGGAGTCCGTATTTTCTTCCCCAATTGCAATCTATGTAAGTCTTTTCTGGTTGCTTCAATGTTGAGATCGGGGCTGTTGTTCTTCCCTTAATTTGTGGTTGTCGCCGTCCTTCTCAAGATTCATGGGTTGTTGTGGTCTCCCTTATGTTCTGTTTGTTGTGGTCTCCCTTACATCCTGTTTTCTATGGTATCCCTTACATTTTTTTTACTGTGGTCTTATTTACATTTTGGGGCTGTTGTGAATTGTTTTGGGGAGTTGTTTTGGCCACGATAGGGCCAAGAATGACTTAGGAATTGTTTTCCCTACCCAAGCTGTGAATTTCTTGTGTGACTGCGTGTATGCAGTGGTTGGTCTTCGAACTGTGTTGGAGTAGGGATGAGGGCTTGGTTTGCTTGATAAGCCTGGTGTGTTTGGAACCCACACAGATAGAGCTAAAGGGATGGCTTTCTTCTCCACAACCCTTGAATAGCACTAGAAGGGAAGTCAGGGCCTGAGGGACTGTGCAGCAGAGAAGGGAATGATTCCTTGTTTTAGGTATGTGTAGGTGTCTTAGAAGTCAGGCTAGTTCTGGTGTAGGTGTTCCTATCTATGTAATGGGCTCACCGGCTTAACAATTAGCCTCTCCCAGGTCCTTGATGGCCTGATAAACCCAACTATGTTGGCTTGGCTATGTTTTGTGTATCCTTGGCTATGTGTAAGCCTACTTGTTCCTTATTCCTTGGGGAATCATGCCCAGCTCGAGGGTGGCAGCATTGCTAAGAGATTAAGGAGCATGTTGGCCTATGGTTGGGTGGAACGTTGCAGTGACGTAGCTGGTTGCGAAACACATTCTTTATAAGATAAGTAATATTTTCTATTTTAATTGTGCTGGCCGATTTCAAAAATCCCTCCATATGATGCAAGTATTTAAATATATAAAAGGGCATATTGATTAAATCCCTATGACGTAAATGAGACAGTAAAGGGAATTAAGAGAAATAAACAATTTGATATCTACCTTCACACGTAATGTACTTCTTCAAGAATACCACCACTGCATTCCAGGGATGAGGCAGTGACTGTAATTCTATCCCACTCTTCGCTTGGTAGACCTATTCACTGGGTATTAGAAACTCCTGCATTGCAGCAGCATTTTGAATTTGTCTTCCAAACTAGGCTCTTCCACTTTGAGGAAGGCCTGTGACCTCTACTACAATATCATCAATAACTTCTATATGTAAACCCCTGACCTCTGAATGGGTTTTTGTGAGATTCAAAGTGAACTGCAGAACTGTTTCTTAGTGGAAACCACTTAATCGTTGGAAAAACTTAGTCCAACCAGTAGCTTCAAAGATGGGAAAAACCTCAGCATTTCTGCACAATTCCTACATGTTTGTGGGTTCGTGTCTGGCTGGGATACCCATGCTTCCTTAGCTTCTGGATGTTGGTATCAGTTGAATAATTTATAGGCCCAACAATGGAGGTTACAACATAGAGTAATGCACGAACAACTGAAGTTGGGGTTGAGCAAATTAGGAAAATTAAGACAGTCAGAAGTAGGGAATCATTAGTAAGATTTGGCCCCAAATTAGGAAAAATTTGACGGCTGTAAGATAAGCTCGAGTACCCATAAGATCATGTGGATGGACAGTTAATGAAGCGTGGGTATAATGACATGTATAAAAAGGTGAGAATGATTATGTTTTTCAAATCTACTTAATTCCTAATCATGTAAATAATTAGAACCGTACCTTAGCAATTATGCGATGATCCGTGACTTCCTGAGATAATACAGTGTGTCAAATGCTGTCATCAATTTTAAAGATAATTACATGCATGCTACGATGATGTCCCTTCTGACGAGCCAAAAAATTTCTTTTCAATCTTAACAGAAACATAATTGAAGTCCTGAAGTAAGTCGAAATCAACAAAATCACGGGCAGCAGAAATCTTAGACAAATTTGGAGGACTCACAGCCCTTCTGTGGATAAATATAGAGGATTCGCGCCTACGAAAAATAGGATAATTCTACTAAAATTGGTAGAGTTGCATCCACAAAAATCATAAAAGGTCTGTAAGAATTTGCGGAGTCGTAGCTACGCGAAATGGAAAAATAGTCATGTTTTACAGAGTTGTAGTTGCACGGAACGGGAAAATGGGAAGGTTTTTTACAGAGTCGCAGCTGCATGGAACAAGAAAATGGGAAGGTTTTTACGGAGTCCCAGTTGCATGAAACGAAAAAATAGGCATGTTTTATAGAGTCGCAGCTGCATGGAATGAAAAAGTAGCCAAGTTTTACGGAGTCACAGCTACACGGAATGGAGAAATGGGCATGTTTTACAGAGTCACAGCTACACAGAACTGTTCATCATTCAAATTATTTTCTTCTTCATGGAGCTTTTTCCAAAGTAGGAAGTTGGAATAGGGGTTCCAGTTGTCAGGCCCAGTCATGACCATTGCTCCTTAAGTTAAATCCTACACAGATTCTTCAAAAACGATCAAGCATAAAGGAAAATAAAGAAAAAAGAAATGAAAACAACAAACAACAATTTATTTATGTACAAAAATTTATTTGTGTGGAAATTATAGTGATTTTCTAAATATTGAAAGGGGTAGAGAAAAGTTCCTTCCCTTGCGCTAACTGGTATCCCGGATCAGCTGCAACTTGTGAAATAAACACATCCTTTGAAATTGGTTTGTGGTACAGTAGCAGCCTGTGACCATTAGCAAATAATGGTGTATGGTTTTCGTTGATGGTGACCAGGTGGAATGTACCATTATCAAACACTCTATATATCGGATATGGACCCAACCATCTTGTGTGCAACTTACCTTTGAAGTCCCTTTTGAACCTCAAATCATATAATAATGCCCAGTCTCCTTCCCAGAAGACTTTCTTTTTATGAACTGATCGTTCCATTTGGATCGTTGCTTCTGAATCAATGCTATTTGGTCCACTGTAGCTATACATTTTTCATCAATTTCATTTAATTGATTTAGTCTACTCTTCGACGTCTCTGTTACATCCAAGTTTACATCCATGGCCATCCTCAAAGTCTTGATTTTTAATTCGATAAGGAAGACAACACTCTTACCATACACCAAGTAATAGGGGGAGAACCTTGTAGTATTGCACCAAGTAGTGTGATATGCCCACAGTGCTTCCAGAAGCCTGTCATCCCAGTCTCTACAATGGCTTCTGATTGTTTTATTAAGGATAGATTCAATAACTTTATTGGTACTTTCCACCTGGCCATTGGCCTTGGGATGGTAAGGTGAAGTTATCCTATGATGAATATGGTACTTCTGTAGCATAGCTTAAAACTTATGTGACACAAACTGTGGTCCTCCATCTATGATTATTTCCTTGGGTACTCCAAAACAGGTGAATATTTCTTTGTATAGGAAGTCTATTACATCTTGGACATTGGATTTC
Organism: Pseudotsuga menziesii; assembly: GCA_001517045.1. Lineage (NCBI taxonomy): Eukaryota > Viridiplantae > Streptophyta > Pinopsida > Pinales > Pinaceae > Pseudotsuga > Pseudotsuga menziesii. The sequence continues at coordinate 93,534 of LPNX011158981.1, read as the reverse complement.
ACCAACGCTATAGCCTCCACCCATTTTGTCATGTAGTCAGTGCAAACTAAAATGTAATTTTTTTGCTTCGAGGTAGGGTTAATAGGCCCAACAAAATCTAAGGCCCATCTATCAAAGGGTTCAACCACCAACTATGGTTGCAAAGGTATTTCGTCAAATCTGTTAGGTTGGCCCATTCTTTGACAGTTGTCACAATCCTAGATGTACTTCTTCACATCCCTGAAAAATGTTGGCCAATAATAGCCCATTCTTAACACCTTATGACCTATCCTTTTATTTGCAAAATGTCCTCCACATGGCTCATCATGACAGGCCTTCAAGATATGGAAGACTTCATCCTCCCTGGCACATCTTTTGATCTCAAGATCAGGACCTATGTAGAAAAGATGACCATCTATCCAACAATACTTGACACTTTGTTGAATGGTTTTTATTTTCTCTCTCTTTGATAAATGTGTTGGAAGCTTTCCTGTAGCCAAGTAGTTAGCAACATCTGCATACCAAGGGGAATGAGCTGAAACTACAAATAAATGTTCATATGGGGAAGAATCTTCAACTAGTAAGCTGTCATCACTATTAGTGAAACAAGATAAAAAATTAGAAACAACATTTTCTTTCCCAGGCCTATCAACAATGGTAATATCAAACTCCTGTAATAGTAACAACCATCTAGTTATCCTAGCATTTCTAACTGGTTTGTTCATTAAATACTTGATGGCTGAGTGGTCAGTGTGTACAAAGGTGGGATATCTAGTGATGTAATGCCTAAATTTTTTAATGGAGTAGACAATGGCTAAAAATTCTTTCTCTATAGTAGTGTAATTGAGTTTAGCAAGAGCCAAGTTTTTACTGATGTAGTAAATTGCATATGGTTCTTGACCATCCCGTTGTTCCAACATTGCTCCAATGGCAGTGTCAGAGGCATTTGAAGAAATGTGGAAAGGCAGATCCCAATTGGGCCCCCTTAAGATAGAAGTTGTAGATAGCCTCTTCTTAAGTTAAATAAACGCTGTCTGGCATGCATCATTCCAAACAAACTGTACATCCTTCATCAATAAGGTAAATAAAGGAGAATCTAGTTTGGAAAAATGTTCTATAAATCTTCTATAATAACTAGCATTCCCTAGAAATATACGTACCTCTTTCTGTGTTCTAGGAGTGGGTATATTGTCAATTACCTTTATTTTGGATGGATCTACCTGGATACCATCAACAGAGATAAAGTGGCCCAACACTACACCCTCGCTCATTATCATATGGCACTTTTCAGTGCTCAAAGATAATTGGGTCTGCTCACAGTGTGTTAAAACCTTCTTTAAGTTTTTCAATGCCTCCTCGAAGGGTAAAGTCATCCATGAAAATATCCATACTGTCACTGACCATCTCTGAAAATATGTCGATCATGATGGAATATATTATATTCCTTGGAAGGTAATAATGTTTTGTATTATGTCGGAAGTTGTCTACAATCTTATGTAAAAACGTAATACATTTAACCCATAGTTATATGGTGTTGTATTTACTTGTGTAGAGTATTTTCCCATGGTATTGTATTAAGAGATGTTATTTTGGAGAATTATATTATCCCACATGCAATATGTGATAGTAATTCCTCCTCATCTCTTAGTATATAATAGGGTCAAGTGAATCTCTACATATCATGCATTCTTGATGTAGTAGTGGTACTATTGTGACACTGTTGTAAATCATCTATATTATTTGGGGTATTTGTGCTTTGCTCTCTTGTAAGATTGGAGAAAACATTCTGGAGATAATAGAAGACTACCTTTCCATGGATGTAACCCATTAGGGTGAACCACGTATATCGATGTTCTCTTGTCCTTTTCTTTTCATGTTCTTATCTTTTATGATATGTTGTTGGTTGCTTAGATAGGTTAACTAGTTTAACTTGACTCTACTATTCTAACATGGTATCGGGGCAGGTTGCTATGATCTAGTACCTTCTATAGCTTTCAATCAATAATGATTATCATTTGGGCATTGTCATTTTGTTGTAGATTTGCTTTCTATCTAGTAGCCATTAGGCTTATCTTCAGATCTAGGCATATTTCTACATTTTTTTTACCCTAACCCTAACTTGTTGTGTAATATTTTTGTAGAATTTTTTCAAGGGTTTCTTGATGTTTTTTCTGTAGATCTACATGATTTCGGGGCTTTCCTCAAGGAGAGCATTCTTTCGATTATTAAAACGTCAGTTATAAAAACGGGCCGTGACTTGGCCATTTTTTATTGGAATTTTTATTATAACTTGTTTTTGGAATTGGAAACGCCATTCTGGATCCTCACGCGACCATAATAGAAAACTGGGCATTTCTGGGCTTCCTTTCAGTAATAAAAATGGTATTTATAAAAATTTCCATAACTTGGTCATTTCTAACCAGATTTTTTATTATAACCTATGTTTGGAATTGGAACAACCATTCTAGATCCACCTACGTGGCCACAACAGAAGACTGGGATTTTCTGGGCACATTTTTTCACAGGTTGTAAGTGAAAGTTTCTCTTGTTTTCTTTACTGTGTTTCTAACTGTGCTTTTGCAAATTTAGATCAATAAAGTGTAACTATTTTCAAGTTCTTCACTATTTTTTTCTCATTTTTCAGTATTAGGGATTCTTATTTCTTAACACAATTTCACTCATTATGACTTCCGAAGTAGCTTCTGTTATTGAATTAGTTGGTTCTAACTATTTTTCCTGGAAGAGAAAGATTATTAATGTTATCAGGAGTAAGAATCTATGGAGTCTAGTTAATGGTGAACACAAGACACCTACTGTTGTTGATGATTTGGATATATGGGAAGATAAAAGCAATCAAGCAAGAGGGCTGATTGGTCAAATTGTTGCAGATAGTCTTCAGGTAAATATTGAGGTAGAAGACAACCCAGTTCAGGTATGGCAAATTATTTCCTCTTTATTTGATAAATCTGATGATGTTTCTGCATATTGCCTTGAAAATAATATCTTTGACCTCGAACATGCTGACTTTGAAAGAGTTGAGTTATATCTTGCATAATTGAAAACTTTAAATGAGAAATTAAATAGTTGTGGTAAAGATTACAAGAAAACTGACACTGCTCTTATTATTCTTGTAGAATGTAAAATGCCATCTTGTTTTGATATGTTCATCCAAACTAGAAATAGAGCTCTAGAATTGTCTCAAAGTACTACAAAACAAACTTTTGATGATTTTTGTAAAGGATTGATCAATGAGCAAGAAAGGTTAATTGTTTCAGGACAACTCACACCTAATAAAGCTCTAACTGCACTTAATAAGCATCATAAGAAAAGTTTTAATAATGCTAAAGGTTCTAATCCTTCTAATACTAATTTTGTACATGCTTCTCATGCTTCTAATGAAAATAGTAAACAAAAGAAAGTATATGATCATTGTAAACATTGTGGTAAAACTAACCATCTTGAAAAGAATTGTTTTAAAGAAAAACGTTTAATGGCTAAAGCTAAAAAGAAAACTTCTCATGACTCTCAAGTAGCTTTATGTGCATCTGTTGTTTTGCCTAATAATTCTCCTTCTAATGTGGAATGGATAATGGATTCTAGTGTAGAAATAATAGATCAATGCTATGAGAAATTATGCGAAGAAAAATCTCAGGAAATAGATCTTGCTACTAAGAATTCTCATAAGCATACACAGGAAAAATAGAGAGAAGAAAAGAGACTGAATCACATGAATGAAAAGATGAATATTGGTGTGTATATTTCCATTAAATAATTATGAATAATAGTGTAAATAAATAGTACATCCCTCATAGGAAAATCAAATTGTATGGAAACAACTCATAAAGCTCAAAAAGGCTGACTTACCAAAATATAGCAAACCCCCATAGGTGGCTCAAGCACTTCCCAAATCTATCAAGGACCTAACGAGTTGGAAAAAGAATGAGTGAGGTTTCAAGGAGATGGAAAAGGCATTCTAATCCTAGAAAATGGAGAAAAACTAATGGAGGACGGGTTGGAAACAAAAGTTTCCAGTTTCCTAGTTGACTAGCTTTTATCTTATCCATAGAAAAACAGGAAAAGCAGAAAAAGAAGAATAAAGTAGAATCTACTCTAAAGTCTTGTATACTAATTTTGGATGGTCAAAAGGTGGTCAAGATCAACCCAGAATTAGAAATAAATCATTGCTAGGATATAGATGGCATGTATTGACTTTAAGGTGCAAGTGGATGCCAACTAATTAAGCTAGTGAGTGAATAATTAATCAAATAATGATTAATTATTTTATCCTAAGTTATGAGTGGATTTAATATATTCTAAAACCCCCCTATAAGTCTGAATTTGTGATGGTATGAAAAAAATATAGATGCATATAGGGCCCAACAACAAGGCTGGTCACCCTTTAACAATTATTGTGTCCAGAAAAGTGAGGAAAGAGGAAAAACCACATGAGAAAAATCCTCCCTAAAGATAGGAAAAGGCACAAAAATTGAAATATGTCTTCAACATATCTTCATATTCATTTTAATGAGCTGAATGAACTGCTTCTAGATGAAGTACTTGCTGAAGAAATCATGAAATCCATGATCATGCGCTAGAGTGTAGAACCTACAAGAAGGAAGATGAGATACTCCTTGTATCTCATCAACTGATGAAGTAGGAGAATTATCTGAATGATTCTTTTTGTTGTCAAACTATGATATGCAAACATAATATTAAATGGAAAAGAGATCTGTGCATACTTCTTTCCAAAGAGTACAAAAATTAAGACAATTTATTTCACACCCAATTCCCTGAATAGCTACAAAATTGTGATGTGAATCACATGTCAATATTCCAATCTTATGTAGCACCTGTATAGATCTGATATGAGGCTGATAAAACTCTGATATATCAAAAATATTATCATATGGAGCAATAAGGATAAAGGCTTCAATGGATCCATGAGGATATAGGGCTAGACTAGGAAAATTATGAGCAATTGGGGAAAACTGATAGGTGTAAAAATATGAATGATGGATGGGCATAATATTTGAACCATAAGTGTTTAGAACAGATACAAACATGTTTAATATCAGTCCATATATGACTAAGGTCATGGATAAGCAGCCACTGAAAGTTAGGAAAGACTTCAAATCATGTAAGATAAATATCATTGCATAAGAGACCAATGAGGAATCAACTAGTGAACTAGGGATTTGTATAGTATTAGGATTATTCATAGATATGGTAGATGGTATGGATGGTGGAATGATATGTGTATCAACCTGAAAATATTATTCTAAATCAGAATCCAAAGGATCACATATAAGCATATCAATAGACTCATGGGAATACACTGGTAATGAATCCTCTGTATGAAAGGAGGAAATAAGGAGATGTTCAAATTCTTCAAGAAGGCTCTGAGTATTTATGCCAAGAACAAAGGAGGATATGCTGAATCACATGAGATAAAGTAAGGTAAGTGGTATGACACAAATAAGTCTTGAAGAGGCTAAGCAAAAATCCCGGAAGTCACTGGGTTGCGCACCATCAATGAGAGAGGTATGCAAAGGTGTGAAGAATATGGCACATATATCTCAGAATCTAAGATAGGAGATTTAGAGAACAATGAATGGGTTATAGGATCATAATCAATATCAGCAGCAGCTCCATATGATACTTCTTTTTCATCAATAGTATCACAAGAAGAAAAATCACCTTCAAGAGACACAGAAAAAGATGGCTCTTCAATATTTGATTCTTGATTGAAGGAGGAAGCATTCGAATCAAAGAGGGCAGCAGCAACATGAAATGTATGAGAAAATTCTTCATCATGATCAAATTAATCAGAGAATGTAGAGGCCAATAAATCTTGAGAGAGAGAACAAGAGGAGATGCTAGGTTCGCTCCATGCTTCATCTTCAATTTCCTGCAAACCAAAAGCTTTGTCCAAAATTTTCCAAAGCTCAAATGGATACTCAACAGAATCTATGAGATGATATATATTTGGAGACATTCCCAAACACATAATTCCATAATATTTATCACAATTATTTAGCTAATCAATCTTCTCTTCATAAGACTCAGGTTCACTCAATGCATTAACGGAGACATCAAAGAGACATTGCCTCTTCAAGTATGCCCTCATATTTGGCTTCCAATCAGCATAGTTGTAAAGCTATAGTGGAGGAAATTTTGAATCCATATAGGAGTTGTTGATATGCTCTAGTAGAAACTCTCTGCAACCTACAAAACAAACTAGGAGAAAATCTTGTAAGCTAGACAAGCTCTTCTTTAGAGAGGGATAGGAGACTGGAAGCGCTCCTCAACTCTGTAGAACTTGATCAACCTTGTATCTCTGATACCATGTATCTTTACAATACTGAATGAAATCAGACTTGAAATACTCACCACCATTGTTAGATCTGAGGATCTTGAGTTTACTCCCAGACTGGTTTCCAACCAAGGCTTTAAAGACTTTGAAGAGGTAAAAAAATCCAGACTTATGCTTTAGGAAGTAAACCCAACAATACCTGGAAAAGTCATCTATGAAGGTCAGTGGATATTTGGATTGACTAATGGACATATGAGGAAATGGACCATCAGTGTCTCTATGGATCAACTCAAGAGGTGCAGAGGTTCTCTCATGACTAACTCTCGCAAATTTGTGCTCTGGGTGTTTTCCTAGGATACAACCTTGACAAACTCCCTTGGAAAACTTGATCTTTGGTAACCCTATGACCATATCTTTTTCACTCAAATCAGAAAGATACTTGTAGTTAAGATGGCCAAATATTTCATGACAAATCTTGCTTGTCTCATTCGCATGAATCAAAAGAGGAGAGGGGTTTGAGTAGGGTAGAAAATGGGAAAACATGTATACCTTCGAAGTGTGATCAACAACACATTTTGCTATGACTTTACCATTCGAAATATCAGTGATTTTAACATCATCAGGGGAGAAGATAAACTTCTTTAGAGACCCAGTGTGAGTCATCTGATACACTGACAAGAGATTAGAGGCAAGACCTGGAACATACAACACATTATTGAACTTACCATGGTCAAGATCAATCCTTCCTTTCCCCAAACTATCAGTGAGAGAGTCATCTCCCAAAACTATTGGTGGAACTTTCAACATGTCAAGAGAGGAGAATTCCTCTTTTGTCGAAACCATATGTCTAGAAGCTCTAGAGTCTATGATGAAGCTAGGTGAGCTTGATGTGCCAGCAACCAAAGCATGTACTCTCTCTCTCTGTCTTCTGAATTTGATCCTCCTTCCCTCTTCTTTGAGCAATCAGGAAGGGAGATGTTATTATTCTCCAGGAGTTGGGTCAACATGTCAATTTTCTTCTTCATACAAGAGCTCTCAGGATGATAGCCCTTACTACAGTATGCACACTTGCTCATTTATCCTTTGTTCTTCTTCTTCTGGAAGTTCTTCTTGGAGCCTTGGGGCTTCTCTTGAGACTTGCTCTTGTCTCTATTTTGCTCAGGTGGTTTTTTATCTCTTTTCTTGCTTTTTGAATCGACCCTTGAATATCCAACATCCAAAGCTTGGTCTTTGGAAGGTTTTATGGTGCCCATCATCACCAACTTATCTTGTTCTCGTGTGAGGGATTCCATGAACTCTGCAAGCTTAGGCATCTTCCAGGATCGAGCTGTCAACTTTGTGGCATGGAAGTTCAAAACAAACATTAAATAGTCAGGGCCAAGCTTGGAGAGTATGTCCAAAACTAGTTTCTCTTCCTTCTTTTCAATCCCACACTGTTTTAGCTACAAAACAAGGGCTTTAAATTTGGAAAAATAGAGTTGTAAGGATTCGAAGCTGCTGGGACTCAAGGAGATCGGCTCATTCTCAATTTGATGTCCTCTCATCTCATATGTCTTACCAAAAATATCTACAAGCTTCTCCCACACTTCATTAGGTGATGTCAATCCATCAAGATGGAAGAGGAGGTCTCTTGAAATGCTTAGACACAAAAGACCATATGCCTCATCCCTCCTGGTGTGCCATTTGATTTTCTCTGCAGCTACATTGGGATTTGCCTCAGTTTCCATAGTAACCCTGTAGATACCTTTTGCTCTCAACAATATCTCCATCTCAGATTTCCATTCAAAGAAATTAAATGGAGTCAATATGATCTTCTGAGAATGGTCCATAACTCAGAAACTGTGCCCTTCAGTCAACAAAATATACTCCTAGACAAGATGTCGAACCTACAATAGCAATATGGAAGGAGAGAAATCGATCTACAAATGCTTTGATACCATGTGGAAATAATAGATCAATGCTATGAGCAATGATGCTAAGAATAAGCACAGGAAATAGATCTTGCTACTAAGAATTCTCACAAGCATACACAGGAAAAATAGAGAGAAGAAAAGAGACTGAATCACATGAATGAAGAGATGAATATTGGTGTGTATCCTTCCATTGAATAATGATGAATAATAGTGTACATACCCCTCATAGGAAAATCGAATTGTATGGAAACAACTCATAAAACTCAAAAAGGTTGTTTTATCCAACTTTTTGTAGCATAGTTGGGTTACCTAAGGAGCCGTTG
>LPNX011158981.1:72235-84955 GCA_001517045.1 Pseudotsuga menziesii | reverse complement strand
CAGTTGATCCGTCTGCTTGTCTAGCCAATATTGGCTAGTCACTTTTTTATTTGAATAATTTTGACCATGGCCCTACGGGGTTTGTAATAAAATGTGCTAGTGGGATATTTTTGAGTGGTTTAGTCTCCTAAGATGTAGAATTGCAAATAGGGTATTCCAGGGAGTTTTTTGTCCTTGATAATTATGCTTTGCGTTCAACCGAGTATAATTGACGAGGTTTTCTCCCGCTTTCTCCAAAGCTAGAATGCCCGATGTTGAATTCTGGGCCTTGGGGGGTTATTAGAGCCCAACTGAGTGTTATAATACTACTAGACATTATTTATATAGATCATGGTCATGTCCTAAGTCATCTGGACACATAAAAAAAAATTCGAAAAAATCTTTTTTGAACAGTGAAAAATTATTTTTTAATTTTTAATTAATTTTCCTAAGTTTTTTGGGTTAATTTTTCCATAAATTAAATGGAAAAAACCCGTTCATGATCTGGACTCAGAATTCAGTGATTGAAGGCTCTAACCTTAAGCCAAAAATCATTCTTGATCAGCCAGCCAGTCAAAACCAACTTTCAAATCAGCAATCGTACACATAATGCCTTTTTACTCAAAAAGTCAGTTTTGAGTAAAAAATGATTTTTAGTAAAAAAATGATTTTTATTAAAAAAAATGATTATTTTGGAGAAAACTAAAACTCTCCAAATTAATCCAAATTTAATAAAATAAAAGGCTAAATGACATCTCATGGAACACTTACGATGATTGGAGTTATCATAACTCAGCTTCAGTCATCATTAAGAGAGCAATTAATTTATTATCAGTTATCAAACATGTCATCTCCAGCTAAAGATGAGATGGAGAGCTCTCATTGGTCTGGTGATTCGATCAAGGTGAAGACTAAAGCTTACACCATCAGTGGGCTTCCCAAACCTAGCTCAGGCTCCTGCCAGACCTAAAGGATGAGCTTACCTACATCCAGACTCACACATGTGGCCTCATCCTTGGCTTGTTTTCAGTGCACAGGTTTGGAGTGGGGGCACCTTGCCTGGGTGGAGGCCTCCCCTCACTCTCGGTTCTCCAGTTTAGGTATGGGCTCTTTGTTAGGTGGCTAAGCTGGTTAGGGTTGGTTTTTTGGTTTTAGGGTTTTAGCACTCTCTCATTTATTAAAAAGAGGCTCTTTCAGCTCTATTGGGATGGAATTTTGTAGTAGAGTTACTCTGAGAAATTGTATCAAGCATTTGCTTTAATTTGTTAATAAAGATCAGACTTTGGAGGTCCACGAGCTCTTGGATGTGGTAGTTTTTTGCAATTGGTTGAGGTGATATTGTCTCTAACCCCTATTTTCTTTAATGCTTATGTGAGATTAAATTGTTTATTTGTTAGCTCAAGAGGGCCATTGTTGGCACAGTAGAACAATCATTTGTAGTTCAACTTGATTGTTTATGCGAAGTAGATTAGTATTTTTATGGACATGAGTAATCAGTATATACGTAATGTTGATCATGATTCAATTTTTTTAGCATACTAGCATGCATTTTGATCTCACATTTTGTGTTGAGTTGTAGTGTGTTTTCAGGCTTCATAGGTTGAAGAAGGGTGTGAGCTCAGCTGCTTCTTTCCTAGGCTTCAAGCAACCTTTTTAATCTAACACTTTCATTGCAGGACCTACAAAGATCTTCTTCTTCAAAATACAAAAAGAAAGCTGGGAGTCTAGCTCTCTCTCTTGGGTTCCATCCATAATTTCAAATTCTTTTGGTTACCGGTTACTTAGGAAGCCCTAGTTTACTTCTTTCCATCCTTTGGCTTCCCTTTCTTTGCCTTGTTTGGCTCACCTTTCCTCCTTCCTTTTCGCTGCCCTCTTTTTCCTCCTTTTCTTCTTTTTGGACAGCCCTCTTTTTACTTTTCGCTGCCCTCTTTTCACTCAGCTTTGCAGCCCTCTTTTTCCTCCTTGTGGACAGCCCTCTTTTGATTGTTTGCTGCCCTTTTTTTTACTGTTTTACAGCCCTCTTTTTCCTCCTTGTGGACAGCCCTCTTTTGATTGTTCGCTGCCCTTTTTTTACTGTTTTACAGCCCTCTTTTTCACCTTTTCTCTCTCCCTTTTCTTGCTTTTTCTCCTCTCTCTTTCCTTTTCTTTCACCGCTGGTTTTTACCCTCTTTTTTGAGAATTTAGTTTATAGTTTGTCTTTAAATTTTCGAGTAATACATAACATTTGAATTGTTTAAATTTCTTATTTGCAGGAAGAATCAAGAAAATCCCAAAGGGCCTTAAGCAAGCAAGGAAGCAAGCAAGAACAGAAAAGACAAATCTTCCCTCTTCTCTCTATCCCTTTCTCTCCATGTTCTTCAAAGGCAAAGGCAAAAAATAAAAGCCATCAAAATTGTAAAAATTGATAAAAAAGCGAGTGGGATTACAGGTCCCACACCCTTCTTCCCCCATTTGGGGGAAGCCTGTATCATCTCATTGTCATGCTTTTCATTTTTGGTTTAAATTGCTAATGATAGGATAGGGTAGGATAAGTTGCATAATCATAATCAAGTAGTTCATGTTTTGATTAATTCATTATGTTTTGAAAATGAAGTAAAAGTACTGATTTGACTGTTTGATTAAATATTGAATAAGTTCTTACTGTATACTTACCCCCTTGCTTTCCCTATTAGGGCCCTAAAAAGCCTGAAAGAGACTCTTGGGTAGTTAGATTTTTTATGTTCTATGTCTTTTTCAAGTTTAACAAATTAAGTAAGACTCTTGAACTTGCAGTAACACAAGTCAGGAACACTCTCTATCGGAGAGCATTCATAGAACTGCATATCCCTGCATTAGGCATTTTATATTAGATAAGTCTCTTGAACCACTGTCATAAGACGGGGTCAAGAGCACTCTCTGTCAGAGAGTCCTAATTAATTAATTTAATAAAACTTGCAACACACACCCCTTTAATTAATTAACTCCTTCCCTCCTTGCCAGAGTATGCTCTGACTGATCTCAGATCGGAGTACCTAGAAACGACAATAGATATTTAAACCCTGTAAGAGTAACCTAATAATACTTAACACCCCGTAACCAATGCACTGGCATTGTAGGGATTCTTCCAAAGTACTTCCTAGTAGAGGCGCCAGAACCTCTCGTTGTCTTAGATTCTCGGCTAGCTGGTCACTTGACAATATCAGGCTGGGATACTGGGCGAGCCTGACATGTCTTAAATGGAGGAAACTTAGAAGAGTCTCCCGGATTTGATAAACCTTCGTTGACACCTTAATCAAGAACACATAAAAACCTTAAAACCTACCAAGAGAACTCGCATCACCTAATATTCACTAGCTTGATTTCTAGACTTGTGTTTAATTCTCTGGTGCATTTCAGCTTCATTGACTCCATAAGGCACTGGTCCTTTTTAATTTGCATAATCATATTATTTGATCAATGGTCTATGGTTTATCATAATTTCTTTCTCTGAATGCACTATTAAAGTCTAGAATTTTTGCTTATCTTTGTAATCTCTTGTTAGCAACGTGGATTGCTTTTGATTTAGTGTCATATTCATAATAAACAAACACTTCAAATCATAATAACTCCTAAACAACACCCATCCACATCCACAACTAATCAAAACACATTAACAACTTAAGAGCCATAGAAACTCTTTTGTAGGGACTACCCCCCTTGGCTTCGTTAGGAGTTAGCCTAAACGGAGGAGCTAGGAGTAGGTGACAGTACCTAGCTCTGTGCTTGCCCCCAAGGTCACACCTCTCCCACTTTCCTAAGTGAGGAGACAAATTTCGAAATATTTTTGCTGCTGGTGTGCAATCGGCGGACAACAGGTTGACTTACCAAAATATAGAAAACCCGCATAGGTGGCTAAAGCACTTCCCAAATCTATCAAGGACCTCACGAGTTGGAAAAAGCATGAGTGATTTTTCAAGGAGATGGAAAAAACATGCTAATCCTAGAAAATGGAGAAAAACTAATGGAGGATGGGTTGGAAACAAAAGCTGCTAGTTTCCTAGTTGACTAGCTTTTATCTTATCCATAGAAAAGTAGGAAAATTGAAACAAAGCAGAATAAAGAAGAATCTGTTGTAAAGTCCTGCATACTAATTCTGGATGGTCAAAAGGTGGTCAAGATCAACCTAGAATTAGAAATAAATCATTCCTAGGATATAAATGGCATGTATTGACTTTAAGGTGCAAGTGGATGCCAACTAATTAAGCTAGTGGGTGAATAATTAATCAAATAATGATTAATTATTTTATCCTAAGTTATGAGTGGGTTTAATATATTCCAACATCTAGTGCATCTAAACATATGATTGGTGATGCTTATTTATTTACTTCTTATGACAATCATAAACACATATCTCAGAAAGTTTCTATAGGTGATGGTAAACAACTTTCCGTAATTGGTTCTGGTAATGTTAATGTTACTAATGGTCAATTGGAAGATGTTTTTCATGTTTAACACATGCCCATTAACTTACTTTTTATTTATCGTGCTTGTCAAAAAGGGTTTAAATTTGAAGCATGGCCTGACAAATATGTTCTTAAAGATATCAATCAAAATTTCAAAGTAGTTTCTTCTGGTCCTGTTGATCATACTGCTGGTCTATATAAATTTATTGGTTTTAACTCAACTAAAAGACAACCTTTTTATTCCTATGTTTCCAACATTGATGAAAAAATTAAATTATGGCATGAAATATTAGGTCATTTGAATTATGATAAAATGCAATTGTTGACTAAAATGGTACATGGCTTGCCTCATATTTCTTCTACTAACTGTGTTTGTGAAGGTTGTGTTCTTGGTAAACATCATAGAGAAATGTTTGAAAAAGGTAAAGCTTGGCGTACTAAAGAACCTTTGCAATTAATTAATAGTGACATTTGTGGTCCTCTTGAAGTTCCATCTTTATCTCGTACAGTCTATTTTCTTACTTTTATTGATGACTTTAGTAGAAAATCATGGGTTTATTTCTTGAAAAATAAAAGTGAATTTTTTTCAATATTTCAAATTTTTAAATCTTTGGTTGAAAATGAGTCTGGTAAGAAGATTAAGACTTTAATATCAGATAATTGGGGGGAATTTGTTAAGAATGAATTTGAATCTTTTTTATATAAACATGGTATTCAACACCAAAAGACTATACCTTACACACCTCAACAAAATGGTGTTGCTAAAATGAAAAACATAAATTTAGTTGAAATGGATAGATGTATGATGTATTCTAAAGGATTACCTAAAAAATTTTGGGCTGAAGATGTAAGTTGTGCAAAATTTATTTTAAATCGAGTTCCTGCAAAATCCGTTAAGCATGTTACCCCCTAGGAAACATGGAATGGTCGGAAACTTGATATTAGTAACTTTAAGGTGTTTGGTTGTGAATGTTGGGCTCATATTCTCGATGATAAACATAAAACGTTAGATCCCAAGTCTCACAAATGTATATTCATTGGTTATTCCGAGGATTCTAAAGCTTATAGGTTATTTGATACCTCTACTCAGAGTGTTATCATATGAATGGATGTTCACTTTGCTGAAGTATCTTCACCACCTGAGTCTGTCGAACCTCATGTTACATTGAATATCCCATTGTCTCCTATTACTCCTATCTCAGTTTCTTCTTTCAGTTATGTGCCTGTCGTTGATCCTAGTTCACCCTCTTCTTCAAGTATTCCACCTGAATGTACTGAAGCTGAAGAAACTTTTGTTTCCTCTAACTTTCCTGTTTTGGACCGGAAGAATCTTGAATCTGCAGGTAGCGAGGTTGGTAACCCTTCCGACCCTTGTAGAACTAGATCTAACTTTTCCCTTATGACCAAAGTTTTGGCCGTAGATGATCCTACCTATTATGCTCAAGCTCAAGGTAAACCTCAATGGGAACAAGCTATGACTACTGAGTATGAGTCTCTTATGAAGAACAAGACTTGGTCTCTTGTTCCTCTTCCTGTTGGTAAGAATTTAGTTAGTTGTAAATGGGTTTATAAAACTAAGTTCACTGCAGAAGGACATATTGAAAAGTATAAAGATAGGTTAGTTGCAAAAGGTTTTAATCAACTTGAAGGTATAGATTATAATGAAACTTTTTCTCATGTTGCTAAAATGAATACAATAAGAACCATTTTATTTATTGCTTCATCTTATAAATGGGAAATACACCAAATGGATGTTAAAAGTGTTTTTTTAAATGGTGATCTTAATGAAGAAATTTATATGCAACAACCTCCTGGTTTTATTAATGCTGAATCATCAAATTTAGTATGTAAATTACACAAGTATTTATATGGTCTCAAACAAGCACCTAGGGCTTGGTATGATAAAATTGATGCATATTTTTTGAAGAATGGTTTTAAGCATTGTATATTTGATCCAAATATGTATGCTCAGAACTTTGGTACTAATATTCTCATTGTTGTTTTATATGTAGATGATCTAATCATCACAAGAAGCTAGCTTACATTAATTCAAAATCTAAAAAGTGATGTTCAAAAGCAGTTTGAAATGACTGGCCTTGGTTTATTGCATTATTTCTTGGGTCTTCAAATCTGGCATATGGTAGATGGTATGTTTCTCTCTCAGCTGAAGTATGCTACAGTCCTGTTGGCTCCTTTCCATATGAGTGATTGTAAATCTTCTCCTACGCCATTTTAGTCTAGTGTAAAGTTAACTGTTGAGTGTACCAAAACACTTGTTGATGCTACTCTTTATTGTCAACTTGTAGGCAATTTGATATATTTAACTCACAACCGACCATATCTCTCTTTTGCCATCAGTTTGGTTTCTTGGTTCATGCAACGACCTCACGAAAATCATTGGCAGGAAGCCAAGAGGATTTTGAGATATTTACAGGGGACATTACACTATGTTTTTTTTTATTTGAGCAGTACTACAGTTTCACTCTCTGGTTACACAGATTTTGATTGGGAAGGTGACAGTTCTGATTGATATTCCACTGCAGGTTATGTATTTCAACTTGGTTCAGGTCCGATTTCTTGGTCGAGCAAGAAGGTGAATACTCTTTCTTTATCTTAATGTGAAGCAGAATATATAGTAGCCAAAGAAGCATCTAAAGAAGCAGTTTGGTTATGGCATGTTCTTACAGAGCTTGGTCTGGCTCTGAGTTTGTCCATTGTGTTGAAATATGACAAACATGGTGCAATCTAGCTTGCTTATAATCTGGTATATCACTCCAAGACAAAGAATCTCGACCTTGACGCTCATTACATTCGTGGACTTGTGGAAGATGGTATTCTTTCTCTGCAGTATTGTCCTACTGAGCAGCAGGAAACATATATCTTCATGAAATCCTTCACCGAGGTGAAGTTTGTGCATCTTCGTTCCTTGCTTGGAATGCGAGAAGTTTTCATTAAGCAGGAGCAGTAATGACTCCTTCTTTCCTTAGTGTTGGTGTGGTCCCTTCTCCCAACCTTTATTAAGGGGGAGTGTTGGAATATATTATATTCCTTGGAAGGTAGTAATGTCTTTTTATTATGTCGGAAGTTGTCTACAATATTATGTAAAAGAGTAATACATTTAACCCATAGTTATATCTTATTGTATTTACTTGTGTAGAGCATTTGTCCATGGTATTGTATTAAAAGATGTTATTTTGGAGAATTATATTATCCCATATGCAATATGTGAGAGTAATTCCTCCTCATCTCTTAGTAAATAATAGGGTCAAGTGAGTCTCTACATATCATGCATTCTTGATGTAGTAGTGGTACTATTGTGACACTGTTGTACATCATCTATATTCTTTGGGGTATTTGTGCTTTTCTCTCTTGTAAGATTGGAGAAGACATTATGGAGATAATAGAAGACTACCTTCCTGTGGATGTAATATATTAGGGTGAACCACATATATTGGTGTTCTCTTGTCCCTTTCTTTTCCCGTTCTTATCTTTTACAATATGTTGTTGGTTGCTTAGATAGGTTAACTAGTTTATCTTGCCTCTACTATTATAACAGATCACAACTCTCTGAAAGGTGGTTGGTGCATTGCACAAACCAAAGGGGAGTACCCTATATGCAAAGGTACCCCAAGGGCAGGTGAAGGTGGTATTGTCTTGGTCCTCAAGAGCAATTTGGATCTGATTGTACCCACTAAACCCATCCAAAAAGGAGAAGAACTTCTTCCCAGACAGGGTGTCAAGTACCTGATCGATGAAAGGCAGAGGAAAGTGATCTTTCTGTGTTGCCTTGTTTAACTCTTTGTAATCCATGTAGACTCTCCATTTCCCATTCTTCTTGGGTACTATTACGAGTGGAGAAACCCACTCGTTGTCTGAGATCCAGTATATAAACCCTACTTCCAAGAGTTTTTGAATTTCCTCCTTCATAATGTCCCTAATATTGGGGTTCATCCTTCGTTGTGGCTGGCACACAGGCCGGGAGTCACTCTTGATATAAATGTGGTGGGTGCACAGATTAGAAGGGATAATCTTCATATCTGTGTACTCCTAGGAAAATGACCCCTTATGTTTTTTCAAGAGAGTGATCAAGCGTTCCTGTTCATCCAGAGCGAGATTAGGATTGATATTCAGTTTTTTTTTCGGCTCTATCTCAACTGGAACACTTTTCAAATTTTTCAGCACTGGAATTATGTGGGTGTCACTAAATAATGTCTCCTTTGTGAGATTTTCTTTCTCTTCTTCACCTAGGGTACTATTCAGGATGTGATAAATTTATTTGTTGACAGAAGAGGGCTCACTGATGAAACTATTAATGGCATCATCTTCTGTTTCATCCTTGAAAGTCAAGGCCATCCCTATTGTTAATATTGGCTAAACGCCCTCCTCTTCCTCTATTTCCATCCATAATGGAGTTTCATCTTCTAGAATAGGTTGAGATGGAGGATACAGGGTAAGGTTTTTTGTTTCGGTCCCATATGATATGGTCATAGACCCTTACCGACAACTGATGCAAGTGTCTTCTATAGCTAACCAGGGTCTTCCCAAGATCAATGGGTGTCTTCCTAGTTGCGACTTGGGTTGTAAAACCAAGAAGTCACCAAGGTACTCCCATGAATCAATTGAGATGATGAGGTCATCCAATATTCCCTCAGGTTTGATAGTGGACATGTAAACTATTTCTAAAATGTTAGGGGTTGGCCGAAGATTGGTGAGCCCAAGTTTCCGTATAGTTTCTATGGTCATAACGTTAATAGCTGTTCCTAGATCTACTAGCACATTCAGTATCTGTGTGTTCCCAATTTGTACAGTGACAGTAGGGTTCCCAGGGTCATCATATTTGGCCAGGAGAGTTTTTCCCATTATCAATTCAAATAGTTTCTCTATGACATGGATAGTGGGAGGATATCTAGGTTTTCTACTTGCTTTTCTTACACACAGGTCTCATACTGTTTTGGCGTAAATAGGTAGATCATGGAGGGCCTGCAGCAGTGGAATTTTTACATAAATATTTTTCAACTCTCCTAAGAGGTTAAACTAGGGTTGTTCCACTCCTTTTTGTAGTGTCAGTCTTTCAGTATATGGCGGTTCTCGAATCAGTTGTGTAGGCTGTGTTTCAATAGTTGTTTCTCTATGTGTTTCAGCTGGTGTCTCGGTAGGACTTTCAACATTCTTGATAATGGGGACTGCTATGTGGGATGAGTACTGCTGGTTCATCCTTTCTTTAGACATTGAGGATGGAACATCCTCAATGACTAGAGGCTCCACTACTCTCCCTGATCGTAAGTGTATGTCGTTATAGGGAACTGGAGTAATGGAGTAAGTGGGCATGTTGGCAGTCTCAAACTGGTGGACTTCTTTATTGTTTGGGTTGGGGGTAGGTTGATCAAGCAGTTGCAGTCGTATAGGCATGTTAGGTGCAACACTGTTCTGGAGTTGCAACTGCAACTACTAGTACTGATGGTATGGCTGAGGGTATTGTTGAGGAGGGTATTGGTGGTGAAGAAACTGTTGGTGTGGAAACTATTGAGGATATTGGATATGGGGAAACTGGTTTCCTGGATGGAAGTTCCTCCACCTAGGAGGCAAAGAATTCTATTGGTTTGGTGGCTGTGTCCAAGAGTTCCAAAAATTGAAATTCTGCATAGGAGTTTGAGAAGGTTTCCATTGATGGTTGGAATAAGGTGAAGGGAATTGTGTATTCATGTGATGCATATTATTCCAATTATTCATATTATTAAAAAATGGAAACGAATCTGGATTCATACCTTGGTTTTGAGGTTGCCAAGGATTTTTCTGGGAAATGAAGTAGGCTGGTTCCACGTCTGGAGTTGATGCATGTAGAACTTCCTTCACTTGAGGTAGTGATGGGAACTCCTTTGTATCATGGTTCAGTTCACGGAGTGAACACACTTCTACTTTGTTGAGTGGGCACTCCTTCAGGGGATGTTTCTTCCTACATTTAGGGTAGAATAAACCAAGTGTTAGATCCTCTACTGCTTGTTTTTGCTTCACCTTTAGGACATCTATTTCTGAGGAGATGGAGTTCATAATTTCTGTTTTGAATTTCTCGAGAAGGTTTCTTATTTCTGCTCGGGTGGCTCCTCCATTGTATGACTTCTATGTTCTGTCAAAGACATCTCGTTCCAATTTATCCCATTTTCTGGTCTTGGAATATCCTATGGAATACATTCTACATAATTCAACAATATTTTCAAAGGATTCCTTTGAGATATCCCCATTTCCCAGCAGGTTCATCATACCTAGGCAGTATTCCCTAATACCACGTAGTAGGATTATCTTGAGCACATCTAACCCCATATTAGTCTGTCCATCCCTCTGCACATTGTACAAGATCCTCTCAACAAAATATTCCAAACTTTCTTTGTCCCTTTGTACCATCTTGAACAACTCTTCTCTTTTATCTTTGGTGTTGCAGTACTCCTGGTATTTCTCTAGGAACACCTGTTTCATATGGTCCCATTTGGTGACAGTTTCACCACCCAGGCTCATGAAACAACGTAGTGCATTATCCTTCAAAGTAGCAGGGAAAAGTTTTAACTTCTTCTCGCTGGAAGTGTAATCATAGATGTGATAGAGGATGTCAAACTCGAAGAGGAATTCATCCGGGTCCTCTGTGACCTTTCCATGAAAATGAGGTAATACTGATGGTGATATGTTTTTCATGGGGACTAGTCCCACTAGCTGTCGAATGGGGAACTAGAGTGTGGAAACTATCCCCTTAGGCAGGGTATCATCATCATTGTGATGATTTTCTCCCATCATCTTATTATAGCTGATTTTACCACTCCAGGTGAATCACACTTGTATGGCCTTTCCCCTTTCCCTCTGCAAAATCCTAAGATCCCTTGGACCATTTTTTTTCCTTTGATGTTTCCTTGACCATCCCTAAAAACATGTGAAAATCCATATACGCGACTTTTAAACCTCTAATCTCATCTATACGCGGGTTTGACCAATAAAACCACGTACATCAGGATGTGTACAAAATCCAAATCCTTTTGGAGTTTTCCTTGACATGGATCTGACTCACTTGACTCCTGGCCTTCCATATGCCTTGAGGTCACTCACATTCGACCTTTCATTACCCCTTTGAAAAGCTATATAAGGAACTCTTTGGTACATTGAAGGCATAAGAGAGAATTGAGAGCAAAGAAACTATAGTCCATTGTTTCCGAAACTTATGCTTGAGTCTGCATCCCTTTGTCCCTTGGAGCACTTTTGTGCTCTTCCCAAGCTTGCCTTTTGCTTGTGAGCTTGCTATCGAGAGATGGAGGATTGAGGTGGTGGAGGCCCAAGTGGGGGATTCAGTTTCTCCAATTCGCAGACGTGCCGACAGAGGTTGTATTCATTGTAATCTCTGATTTTATATTAATAGAAATATCTTTTCCTGTCCAATAATGTATGTTTGAATGAATATTTTATCCATGGGATGATTTCAAATGCTTATACATTGTTGATTATATATGCTAGAATAGATCTAACACCAATATCTATAGTATGCTTGTATTGTTTACTTGTTGTTGAGGAAGTAATCTATCAATTCAAGCTGAAGTTGGAAAGCTCAATAGGGATCTACTTCAACCATCTGGAATAAGGTAGGAGGTCTGATCCTTTAGTATTAGATCTTCAATTTCTATTGCATATTGGAAAGGATTGATTTCTAGAGTCAAGATGTCTGTTGTGGTACCCCAAGCCATAGGAATTTCTCTCTGTAACAGAATTGGCGACTCCACTGGGGATGTTCCTTGTTTTTAGTTGGGGTTTACGGGCACAATGAGCTTGATATTCTTGACTTGCTCTTTGTTTCTCCTTGTTTATGTGTTGCATTTTACAGTATGTTCATCCATTGACACTCCCATTTATTGGTTTGACCCTTGGCCTACTTTTTACCACTGCCTTCTCTGTATACGCAGGTTTTTGGCCAAAAGTTGCATACATACACAGATCCTTGGCCAAAAGTCACATATACACGCAGGTTTTTGGCCAAAATATGTGTATACATGTAGGTTTTTGGCCAAAAGTCGCGTATATACGCAACTGTTCTTTAAATAGTAGTGTACATCCTCCCTTTTGGTGAGTTTGATGTTGTGGGAAGTTGCTGGGTGGGTTGTGAGTGTGGTTGGGTCTTCCTTGGGTCTAATGTTGTCTATTGGATGCTTCTTTTGTGACCAGAGACTGCTTTTTCATTGATTTTTCTTTGAAATTAGTTTTAGTCATTTATCCTTTTTGTTTTTCCATTAGTGCATTACTCTTTTTTGTCTTAGTGTCTTGCTGGGCTTGTGTTTTATACTTGCTACAA
>LPNX011158981.1:40372-52637 GCA_001517045.1 Pseudotsuga menziesii | reverse complement strand
CCATGGATGCTTTTAAATGCTTATATGTTATTGATTATATATGCTAGAGTAGGTATAACACAATTATATATAGCATGCTTGTCTTGTTTGTTGAGTGTTGAGATAGCAATTTGTCAATACAAGCTGGAGTTGGAAAGCTCAACAGGGATCCACATCAACCGTTTGGAATAAGGTACGAATCGAGATCCTTTAGTGTCAGATATTTGGTTTCTCTTGCATATAGGAAATGATTGATTTTTGGAGTCAAGCTGTCTGTTGTGGTACCCCAAGCCATAGGAATTTCTCTCTGTAACAAAATTCGTGACTCCACTGGGGAGTTCCTAGTAATTATCCTTTGGGGGTTTTATCAGCATTCAATGTTTGAGTTGCTCTAATTTCTCTATTTCTGAGTCGAGTGTGAGGGCATGTTTTCCTGGTAGTGTCTGATAGGTGTGAATTTTGTCTCAGCTTATCTGTTTGCCTTCATTTTTATCTCTTTTTCTTCCTGTACACGAGTTTTTGCCTCATAGTCATGTGTACACGTGGTTTTGACTGAGATATCCACATATATACACAAGTTTTCTACACACAGTCACGTATGCCCTAATTTTTTCCTTTTAGAGGAATATTGAGTGTTGATGGGTGAGTTTTGATGATTGTTGAGTCTCCTTTGATGCCTCTAGAGTCTATATACACCTCTATTTTTGACCAGAGATGCTTTTTAGGGTAATTTTTTTTTAAGAATGTTCTTGTCATTGCATTTTTGATTTTTTGTTTTGGGATCAGTGCATTAGGTCTCTTTTACCTTAGTGATTTGGGTGGGTGTTTTTTGATAGTGCTTGCAGAGTCTGGGGATGGTAGATTCATTATTTTGCTTTATTATCTCATTTTTATTCAAAAAATCCAAAAATATTTGCTTCTTTTACATCATGATGCATCATTGCACTTTGCATTTTGCATGGTACTTGCACTAGGTTTGCTTAGAGAAGTACTAGTTAGGCTTTCATATAGGAATGGTTGCATTTGTCATTTGAAGAAAATTTTGCATTTCACGTAGTAGCATGCCTTGTTTTTCATTCGACACAATGCATTTGCATTGATTGTTAGGTGTGCATTTTACTTCATGTTTGCATCATAACACCATTGGTTGCATGATCATATACCTTTTTTGAGTAATAAAACCAGTAAAATCAATGCTTAATTAAAATGGATTACATTATTTTCTTTGATAGGGTACAACAACAAGATTAGGTTTTAGGGTCTTGGAATAGTTCATTGTGAGTAAATTCTCCAAGACCACTAAACAACAACATGTATGTGTCTGTCTAGGTGAGAGTGTGAAATTCCTTGGTATAATTAGTGTTTCTCAGGATCCTCCTCTTACAAGGGAGTTAAGCATAAGGCAGTGTGAGCAGTTATTGATTGGGATGACCCCTAGTCATAACTGAGTAGCACCAGAGATATTTCCAGGATTGTATTTTTATCTGGGGGCTCTTTCGAGAGTTTCAGGCTTTGCTACCCTGCCCATACGGTCAATCCTGCTTGCGATTGTCAGCCTGAGCATTGATTATATTAAGGTGACCTTAGTTTCCTTACCTAGGTTATCGAGGGGGTACTTCACAGGGGTTATTCTGTAGGTTTCTCGGCGAGGTTGGAGTCGAACAGCATAGTTTCTATATCCGTTGAAGCTGAGGGCCACAATAATTGGTTACAAACCTCCACTTGTTGTGTATGGGAGTCTCAAGCCTCTCCTAGGTGAGACATACCTGCTTCATCCGGGAGCTCACATATCCTACCCTTGTTTTCTTGTGATTGGCTTTATATTATATAAGTGTATGCTCTATGCACAGTAGCTTGATTAGGTTTTGCATAATTAGAGGAGTCTTTTTCATTTTTTGAGTCATTGTGGATTTGAGTGTGGCACTTCAGTGTTCTCATCGTTTAGCAGGACTTCCGCCTTCTACATCTCCTCCTCCTTTGGGAGAGAGAAATAGACAGTCTAGGTGGACTACTTCTCACATTGATTCACACACGATGGGAGATCATGTAGATGAAATTCCTGAGTTGTCTTCTCCACCTCATGAGGTTGGGGAAGAATATCCTACGCCTGTATATGATCCTTCACCTGATATACCTACACACTCTAGGTATGATCCTTCAGTTTATATACCTGCACACTCGAGGTATGATCCCTCATTCACAGGTCGCCGATATTGGATGTCGGGTGAGAAGACTCATCATGAAACTGCAAGCACTACTTATGTTAGTTATGGCATGTCTGGTATCCCTACACATGATCCAGCACACCATGCCGAGTTAGAGTTTTATCCTAACACTATGCGTGGGGGCACTCCTATTCCTTTCCATGTGGAGAGATTTGGGAACATGAGTCACATTGTACCCTCCATCCCGGTGGTGGAGGCTATATCACACGTTTGTCCTAGACCTGGTGTTAGTGTTCCTATTAGGATACCAGAACCAAGATGAGTGACTATCGGGAACACCACTTACATCACTTCACATATTCCTTTGTTCTCTATCCCTAGTTATTCAAATGCTATTCCTCTCCCTCATTCACGTGGTCCTTTGGGCTGAAATGTAGCTACTATTCATGTTCATACTATTGCTACTCATGTAGTTGTGTCTCAGATTCAAGTACCTCCTGTTGTATTGGGAGGTCACATTCCTACTTCTGGAACATCCTATGGTCTATCGTAGGGAATTCCTCATATTCCTACTTAAGGAGTCTCTCATGGGACATCCCATGGGACCTCTTATGGAGCCTCTCATGGACAATATTATGGACCACAGTATGCACAGATTTATTCACCTTATGGTTACAGGTATCAAAAACCCACTTACTCCCCAAATTATGGCTTTGTATCTCCAAATAGTCAAGGTACATCACATTATGGTGCTTCCATGCCACCCTAAACGGGTCAAACGGGAGGAGGGAACTATGGCCATGGCCATGGTGGTTATGGTAATCAATCTTATGTGAACCAAAATTATCAGGGAGCGTGGCATCAACCTGCTCAACCTAGGTTCCCATTCCTCACAACGTTAAATTTTCCTGACTTATCGAGACTAACGAACGATCTGGTATCTTATGACCCAGCTTAGCCGACTGTCCCTACCAAGCTTCCCTCAGACATTCCCAAATTCAAGGGAAAACTAGGAGAAGATCCTAGTGAACATGTTACTACATTTCACCTTTGGTGCTCTTCTAATTCCTTACATGAAGATTCAATCCATTTAAGGCTATTTCAATGCACCCTCACCGGGCCTGCAGTGAAATGGTACATAGAGTTTCCTAGGGGGGCATTCGTTTTGTTTGATGACCTAGCTATGACTTTTCTCAACCACTTCCAGAAAAAAGTGCATTACGACATTGGTACAGAACTCTTGTCGACATTTTGGCAAGACAAATCCATGCATATCTCGGACCATATCCAAGATTGGCGTAGACAGAAGAGATTGATTAAGGCCTTCATACCACCAGAGTTTCTCCTCAAATGGTTACTTAAATCATTATTGCCTTATATAGCGAAGGATGTTTCTACATCTGGGGTTCAGAATGAGGAACAAGCCATTTTTAGGGTGTAGGAATTGGATTTGATTTATGCTCAATCTGGTTTGTTATATGAGATCATTCCTAACACTCCGCATTCTAGTTTCGACCTTAAGGTCAAACCTGGACCACATGTCGATGGCATTGTTGGTTGTACGAGTACCAAACCTACATATTTGATTGTGAAGTAGGTGATTCAATTGTTTATCAACCAATATACCTCAGGACAAGCCACGGCTTCGTCTCAACCCACCCAAATGGCGAATGTGCTTTCGGTGCAATCATCGGACCTGAAGGGTAACCAACAACCCGGAAGGAATAAGAACAAGGGTAAAAACAATCGTAAGGGTGGGAATAGGAATGAAAATGCCAATTCTAATGACAAGAACACCCGCAATGCAGGGGGGACAAGCAGTCTAAACATAAGGTTAAGTTTCCTTGAAAATTGTGTTAGGATGACCACCTCACTCACTTGTGCCCTCGTATAGAAGAAGCCTCGAGGTTCATAGCATAGGGCCTAGCTATGCTGACCAACCCTTTACCCCATAATCAAAAAATGAACTCAAGGACCCATGATCAGTCTGGTGGAGATCAAGATCCGTTAGAAGCTAGTAGTGGTCATGGTTGCATCAATATGGTACTTGCTACTAACGTTGTGACTCGTGCGAAGGACTATGGTTCGTCACAACCTGACCTTGGAAAGGAACCTGCTCCACTCGAGAGTGCTTTGCGTATTGAAAACCATGTGGATAAACTTGAAGTTGCACCTCGCATTCCTAAGGGGGTCCTTAAGTGTTCGGGGCACAATCCTAATGCCCGAGCTACCCATAATTATTCAGTTGTCAAGGATTTGGGCCACACTCCTTGTGCTATGTCTGCACTCGAAGTACTTCAAAGTTGTCCTTCACAAATGAAGGCTTTGCTTTCTGCTCTTGGTGTTAATGATGATAACTCTTCCTCCGTCATCAAATTTGAAACCGTGGGACTACAACCTCGCCTGCCTTACTATGTGTCTCTCTTGATTCATGTAGAATGTCTTAACATGATCGTCAAACGCACCGTGATTGACGAAGGCACTATTGCTTTCATGATGTCTTTGGCATGTTGGAAGGGTTTGGGTTCCCTTGAGTTGTCTAAATACGCTACCATGTTGACTAATTTTGATGTTAGATCATTTCGGCCACATGAAATTCTTCCTTCTTTAAAGTTCCATTTGGGAGGAAAGACCATCGCGATTGAGGTTGAGGTGGTTGATGCGCCCCTTGACTACAATGTGTTACTAGGTAGGAATTGGATGTATAGTATGCAATCCATAGCTTCTTCTCCATTTCAAGTTGTATGCTTTCCATTTAATGGGAATATAGTTACGGTTGATCAAACGTTATTCAAGGATCCATGTGTTACCACATCTTTGGAGCTTCTACCTCGATTGTCGAGCACTCTCAGCGGGAAACTGGGAGTGTGGGTGTGGGAATGTATCCATACCTTATGGGAAGCTTTAGTTTTCCTACACCTATTCTTATGATCGAGTCTAGTTCTAGTGAGGCTTCATCTTCATTGAGATAAGTGTCTTTTCACACTACCCATATGGAAGATCCTTAGATTCTTCCTACACTAAGTCCTTCGTGTAAGCCTATCGAAACGGACATGCCGTTGCCTGCAGCAATGATAGCATATCAAGTGAATCTTTAATGTGTTACATAGCCTAGTTCTTCCTCTTCATGGATGGAGGAGAAGGACCCATATGTGCTGTCTGCATGGGCAGTTGAGTCTTCTCACACACATGACTTCCTTGATAGTGTTTTTCCATCAGATGAAGCTATTATTGAGGCCATGTCTGTAGTTGAGCCACCTTGGGAAGATTTGCATCATAGATCTTATTTTCTTCCCAAGCTTGACCGTTTGGAGTGTGAATACTTTAGGGAGATTCTTAGTGAGAGAATTGCTAGTCTCATGGTTCCATTAAGCTCTCCTAGTTTGATGGCTGATGGAAACATGGCGAATATATCTCCTACAATTCCTATCAATATCTCTCACGATCCTGGAAACATTGAGAATATCTATATTGGAGCAGAATGTTCCCATGCTGAGATTCAAGAGTATGCCAAGCTGTTCAAAGAGTTTTGTGATGTATTTTCTTGGTCATACGAGGAAATTCCAGGTATCGACCCTCATATTGTTGAACATGAAATTAAAACTTATCCCAATGCTAATCCTGTTCAACAACGCTTGCATGTGGTGAATCCTAGAAAAGAACCCACGATTAAGGCTGAGATAGAAAAGCTGTTGAATGCCAATTTTATCTATCACGTTCCCTTAACGGAGTGGGTTTCAAACCCCATTCTGGTGGATAAGAAACAGGGAACGATCCGTATATGCATTGATTTTCATGACTTAAATCATGCCTATCCTAAGGATAATTTTCCCACACCATTTATTGATCAAATTTTGGATGAGTGTGCAGGAAGTGAGGTATTTTTCTTTATGGATGGCTTTTCCAGATACAATTAGATACAGATCAAACCCGAGGACCAACATAAGACTGCATTTACTTTCCCTTGGGGTACGTTTGCATATTGAAAGATGCCTTTCGGCCTCAAAAACGTTGGAGTCACATTTTAGTGGGCTATGACCTTGATCTTCCATGATCTCAAATCGATTATTGAAGTCTTTTTGGATGACCTTGCTGCTCATTCTTGTATGGGAATGCGTCATTCCTACCATTTGAGATTAGTGTTCAAAAGATGCCACCATTACTTGGTTAGGTTAAATCCTCATAAGTGCATATTTTGCATGAATTTTGGTCGCTTGTTAGGGTTCATTGTCTCCAAGGAGGGTATAAGAGTCGACCCTTTAAAGGTTGAGTGAATACTTCAATTGTCTCTCCCGAGAAACATTAGACATCTTCAATGTTTGTAAGGCATGGCAAATTTCTTGCGGAGATTCACTGTCAACTTTTCCAATTTAACAAAAGGATTTATGCGTCTTTTGAAGAAGGACACTACCTTTTGCTGGGATGAGCAATCCCATGAGTCCTTTGTTGTGCTTAAGTGAGCCTTAGCATCAGCCCCGGTGATTAGTCCACCCGACTATAGCCATGACTATTTACTTTATGTGGCCGCATCCATGGAGACGATTGGTATGGTTTTGGTTCAGGAGGATGAGGAGCTCCAGGAGCATGTCATATATTATTTGAGCCAAAACCTTATAGATGTAGAGATCCGTTATTCCCATGTGGAGAAACTTGCCTTAGCTACTGTTCATACAGTTCAAATATTGAGACACTATATTCTCCTCCGCCAGAACTTGGTGGTAGCCCATGCCAATCCATTTCGGTTCATCCTCACTAGAAGGATGATAGGGGGAAAGTATAATAAGTGGATTGTCATCTTGCAAGAATTCGATCTCAAGTTTGTTTTGGAAAAATAAAAAAAATCGTTGATTTTTTTGGAGCTTATATCAGATTTCCCAAGCGAGGAGGAGGAGGAAGCTTGTGAAGATACGTTTGTCGATGAGCACATTTTCCTAATCTCAAATTTGGATCCATGGTATGGGGATATCATCATATATTTATAAACATTGAAGGTCCCTACTCACCTTTCATGGGATGAACGATGACAGTTATGTCACATATCCAAGAACTACCTTATAGTGGATAACACATTGTACCCCCGTGGGGTAGATCCCATTCTACGTCGTTGTTTAACTCATGAGGAGGCTGAGCTTGTGCTGAATGATTTCCATAGAGGGGCATGTGGTGGTGATTTATCTGGTCTTTCTACAACCCAAAAAATCTTGGGAGCGGGTTATTTCTGGCCATCAATCTTTAAAGATTGTGTCAATATAGTCAAGAAGTACCATCCTTTCCAGGTGTTTGCACACAATATGCGCTCACGTCCTTCCCTGTTACATCCAATTATCACTAC
Source organism: Pseudotsuga menziesii (assembly GCA_001517045.1). Lineage (NCBI taxonomy): Eukaryota > Viridiplantae > Streptophyta > Pinopsida > Pinales > Pinaceae > Pseudotsuga > Pseudotsuga menziesii. The sequence goes on along the minus strand of LPNX011158981.1, from coordinate 45,161 downwards.
CGGTCCCTTAACTAAGTGGGGGCTTGATTTCATGGATTGCAGCCCAGCTTCAGCTGGGGGGCATCATCATATTATCATGGCTGTTGAATATTTCATGAAATGGGATGAGGCTATGCCCATGGTTAAATCCAACGGTGAGACAACTGCACATTTCGCATTCAACCAAATCATTACTCAGTTTGGTATTCCGAAGGAGCTTGTCACTGACCATGGTAGGCACCTTCATAATTGGATGATGGAAGAGTTGGCCTTGAATTTAGGGTATAAGCAGGAGCATTCCTCTTCTTATTAACCTCAGGCGAATGGACAGGTTGAAGCAGTGAACAAATCACTTAAGTCCATTCTCCAATGAACCATCGCACAAAGCAAGACCAATTGGCATATCATGTTATATCTTGCTTTGTGGGATTATAGGACCGCGGTTAAGACTACCACTAGTTTTTCTCCATATCAGCTTGTACATGGAGTAGAGTCTGTCTTGCCAGTTGAATGTGAAATCCCTTCATTGAAGCTATCCATAGATCTCTTAGCAGACACTTCCCCATTGGAGGAATGTTTGGTCCACTTAGAGAAGCTTGATGAGCAACGTCAATATGCCTTGGTGGCTCTAGAAGTGAATAAGTGTCGTGTTAAGGTCCATTATGATAAATCTGTCGGTCCAAGGAGGTTTAGTGAAGGAGATTTGGTCCATTTGTGGGATCAATCTAAAGAACCCTTGGGGGGAGTAAAGTTTAATCCCATGTGGCATGGTCCATATGTTGTCAAACGTGTGTTAGAGAAGGGCACATATGAGCTATTAGATTATGAGGGGACGACCTTGGAAGAGCTTAGAAATGGGCTCTATCTTAAAAAGTACTATGCATGACTCTCATCCAGGGCTGACTATTGTATATTATTGTACAGTATTTCACATAGTTAGGTTTTTCTTATGGTGATCAAGTTTGTGATTAGCTTTTGTTTCTTATGGCAGATGTCAATGGAGTATTCGACCTTCATAGGATTTGCTGATGGTGCTAGCTGTCACACTCAACACTCAGCCTCTGCTGCTTGGGTGATTTATACTCCTACGATTCAGGTATTTTCTTCAGGAGGCGTATGTTTACGACCCTCTTCAAACAATGTTGCTGAATATAGTGTCGTTATCGAGCTTCTACAGGATGCCATTTCACATGGTATTCTCTCTCTTGCGGTACATCTTGATTCGCAGTTAGTAGTGTCACAACTTAATGTCTTGTATCATGTTAGGGATCCAACATTATTACGAAGATTCTTACGTATGAGATTGTTAGAACGACAATTTGACAACATAACATACATAGATGTTCCAAGAATTTATAATCAAGTTGCTGACTCATATGATAACTATGTGTTAGATTGGCATTTGTTTCATAGACAATAAGCTCATAAAAAACATACATTTTTACACATGTAAATAAATAAATCGATCATCATAAAGGTTTTTCATTAAACATCCAAAATGTGATAATACATAAGTGTCATAATACAAAAATGGGGCTTCCGAGCCACCAAAATATAAATACACGGTAGTACAAAAATGTATCACTCCCAAGTATCTAAGCCTGGGGAGGAGGAGGGGGGTTTTGATCATGGAAAGTCACCATGGATCTAGCTAGCTATCGAAACAACCACACCCATGCTCATGGTAGATCCACCACCTGATGCTGCATGGCCTCAGGCAGGTCCTCAACCTGTGCCATGGGTACCCTATGTGTCAGCCGTACAAATTTTGTGTGGATGCTTTGGAGCATTCGCTCTGCATCCACACCCATGATGTCATATCCTCTTCCCCTCTGTCTATGATGAGGGAAACCATCAGGCCGCCGTGGTCCTACATCTACATACATATGATAGGATGTCACTATGTGTTATCACACAAAAACATGTCATTTGAGTCTATATATCAAAAAACACAAAAAATTAATAATTCAAAAAATTTTTAAAAAAAAGGGTTGGGATTTGTTACCAATGTCACCCTATACTGAACTTGGTGGTAGAGGCATATTGGGATCTCCCCGAAAATATATCCCCACATAGGGGTAATCATCGATGGCGACTACCTGTCATTGCCACCATGGAAAGAAGTAAGCTAGATAGGGGTTGGACACCCTACCTCCACCCAATCTGCACATCGCATATGCCCAAAATCGTTGGGCTGGATATCGAACCCCATGAAGCGGAACGTCAACTCTAGTGCTGAGTCTCGGAACACACTCAAAGAAGAACGTGCTTAGTATACTGCTGAAATGGAAGTTTCGTACCCTGACCATCTTGCAATCGCTGAGCTGTTGCTTCATGTTACTCAACAGCACAGTACTCCAATCATAAACTGTGGGTCTCATGCACTCCCCTGCATAGAACATTAAGGGCCCCGAGGCCTAGTGGAGTGAGGCTAGCCCTGCTATCTTGCCGAGTGTCAGTAGTATGGCCTTCAAGCCCAGTACCTGTATGGAGTTTGTTGGGATCTGACTCCCAACCTTCTCCATGTCCAGATAATAGTATACAACGATATACTCATCTATGGTGAGGCCACCTTCAGGCCCACAAGAATGTAGGTTCACCACTTCCCCTCATCGAGACAATCCTGTAATGAAGTATATGTCCTCCACCTCTATAGTGAGGGACATCTCATTGATCTGGAAAGACTCTGATTTAGGACCCCAGTAGTCTACTAGCATCTGCAGTAGTCTTGGTTTGGCCCTTAAGCCCCCAAGACACCAAAACTTGTAGAGCCCACATGCACGAAGAGATTGTTGAGCCATTAGATCGCCCTGTACTCCTTCTTCTACTTCCTCGTGCTCTCGTTCCCTCCATTCTAGAACCATCCTGCACATTTAATTTAAGTTTTGGTCATTACATGTCTTAGAAAAACTTAAACGCGGCCACATACGCGACTGTTTGCAAAACAACCGCGTATGTACGCGACTTTGAGCCATTTTTCCACGTATAGCCAACCCTATACACGGAAAAATCCTCAATTTTCGTGTGGGCCGAGGTGCATATCTTAGAATGGACTAGAAATCAATTTTGACCATGGAAATTACAAAAAATTACATGTAAATGAAAGAGCAAGGCATGGGAAGTTACTTGGAAAAAACGGTGTCATATTCCACCGGCTGAAACTCCCAGAATTCGTGTTTGAAGTTCTGAGCTCAATTGGGTAAAAATTTCAAATGATATATAATGTTTTGAATTTTTTATTATTTAGAGAAAATTTTCAAATTTTTGAAAATTTTTACCCCCTTTCTATAGTTTTGGACCGTTTCTGACCCTTTTGGACCGTTTTTGACTAATATGATGATGTAGGAGACCATTTTGAGCGTCGTTTCAACCATTGTTTTGACCCGTTCGTGTCAATTTCAGGTATGATGTTTAAACTGGAATATAGGTTATATTTCACCTCTATTAGCATTTTGCATGACCTTATGACCATTTCATTATAACATTAGGTATGAACCTATTCTATCCTGTCACATAATCTTCTTGCTGTTTTAGAAGTGACATGATGTGAATGGTAGAGTTTGACCTTACATGGGTGCCCTAGTTAGCTCCTTGTTTGCATTTGGTGCCCATGCTAACACTTTGTCCTTTAGGGTGTGGGAGTCCATTGTATAGTATTGACATGACATTTTGCAAGAGCCTCATACTCCTCTTGATATTTTGCTGTCCTGTTTCCCCAGGACTCCCTTATGTCAAGTTGTAATTGCATTTTCATGAGCTTTTCCTGCCTCATTGAGCCTTACGTCGGCTTCTCTGACTTCGAGTATCAGCCATATAGCTCGAGCTTATCTCATGTCTAGCCATGCAGAGCCATTTTATATATCCTTTGTATCTTGATTCCCTATTTTTACCAGGAGGAGACTTTCCCTTGAGTGTCGCTATCCTACACATGTGTCCTTGCATTGAGCATAGCTATGTTCCGCTGCTTGGAACTAGTTTGTTTTACCATTTGACACTCATCTCCTCCTAGTCTGTAACTTTAAAGTGATTTTATTCTTTTTCAAGCTTTTCAAATATTTGAAAAAGTGAAAAACAAAATTAAAAAACCAAAAAGATGGACAAGAAAAGATGTTATCTTTGGCAGCAGTTGAGTCATGTCGCCTTCAAACAGAGCACTGTATATCACATCTATTGGTTGGGTTAATAGTTTGACTTTAGGAGTTGTACTCATTTCTCTGAGTTTATCTCCACTGAATGGTTAATCTTCCAGTCCCTATGTGTGGAAATTGAACCCAGGTGTTAGAACAATTACACTCACAAAAATTGCCAATTACACATGTAAATTACACACAAAGGAGACTGAATATGGAGCAGAACACTAATCTGTATTGAATAAGTGTACAATAGCCAACCCTGTGAATTCATAGGCTGCCACAATAAATAATTACATGAGATATTCGAATGCATAAGGATGCCATTCGAATTTGGTCAAAAGCAGGCTTGCTAAATCTAAGCAAATCCCCCATAGGTGCCTAAAGCAGTTTCCAAATCTGTCTATTAGCTCACGAATTGGAAAAATCAATTAGGCAAGATAATATATGGTGGAAGGAAAACTCATACATGCTTTTCATAGGAGAAAAGAGTGGAGGATGATGAGGACAAAAAACAAGTTAACTTCACCTAGTCAAACTTTCCCAATTCCCTTAAAACTCAGAAAAAGCAGGCAATAAAGTAGAAAAAGCAGACATGCGCTAGGAAGGCCAGGAATAAGGTAGATTTGATTCCAAGTGGTTTCCCAAGCACTACATGACTAAAATTTAGCAATTTTGAG
>LPNX011158981.1:1734-35342 GCA_001517045.1 Pseudotsuga menziesii | reverse complement strand
GTGGAGGACAACTTGCATAAGGTGGAATATGGAAACTAGGCAAATAAGACAAAAATTGGATTAATTAATGTCTAAGGTAGCTAACTATGGGTTTATTATTGTAACACTATGGAGCCTCTGTCAATGCCTCCTGTGTTGCAGAGATGTCCCAGTTTTGTATATCGAGTCTATGCCACCTACATTCAATCACCATTCACCTTTATGCTTTTGTTCGAAGGAAGTTGAAACCTGAGTCAACCATTCCTCAGCTATCTTGACTTTGCATGTCGGCCATTCCCGGTACAGTTACTAGTTCCTGCACCTTATAATCGAGTCCTTCCACATTATACAGCTTTGCTGAGTACCTCATGTTGGATGATGGGGGATGCCTTAATGCCCTCCTTTTAGGGAATTTCATCCCATTGACTTCAGACCATTATTCTCTGATAGGAATCTAGAGTCATTTTTGAGTGCCTTGAGACTTGCAGTCATCAGTCGCAGGTTCTCTCGCCATCGACGGTTTTTTGGGAATACATCAATGTCCCCTGATCGATGGATTCTCTCAAGTGTTTTACCTCAACACATTTATTCACACTTGTTAGTTTTCACTCTAGTACCTTGATTCCCATTATCATTATTGGTGGGTGATCTAGCATCTATTAACAATATGCATCAATGACCAGTAATTAGACGATGGACTACTATGTTCGACATCAACACCTCTATTCACATAGTAGGACATGTACTCGTAGTGGTTTGTGTAGAAGACCTTCCAGATTGGTGGCATATCATATATGCTACCTCCTTGATCGTGCCAGTGTTCATGAGATTTCAGCTCTCGTGACTTGATTCCAGTATATGTCAGATATTTCCAGCCATTATGGAGGTCTTGATCCACTATATATCTTCAGTCTTCATGGAGATCATGATCCTTTGTATATCTTCATCATGGAGATTCTAAGCTATTTTTATTGTACGTGGCGATGACCACACATGTCATATTTTGTATCATGACTATTCATGACCATTGTACTCTTATGTGTCTAGGCTGCTACATCTACTTGCAGTTATGTGCAAAGTTTGATCATTGTGTTGTACTAATTGGATGGCTGGTTCTTCCACTGGGTTCTTCATCACTCCACTTCTAGGATGGACTTATAATGTATTTTGGCCATCGTATGACCCCTTTGACCTCACACATTAGGGGGCATCTGTTACAGCTAATTTTACCACACATGGTGAATCACACTTTTATGGCCTTCCCTGTCCCTCTGCAGACCCTTTAGACCCCATGGACCATTTTTGTACCTTTGATGTTTCCAATATCATCCCTAAAAATATGCAATAATTGCCATACATGACTTTTCATCCCTTTCTCATGTATATACGCGGGTTTGACCCTTAAAACCATGTACATTGGGATGTGTGCAAAAGGCCAAATGATTTTGTATTTTTCCTTGATGTGGATCCGAGTCACTTGTCTCTTGACCTTCCATATGCCTTGAGATTGCTCAAATTCTACCTTCCATTACCCCATTGAAAAGCTATATAAGGAAACCTTTGGATACATTGAAGGGGGAGGAATTGAAGAGCAAGAAAACTATAGTCCATTGTTGCCGAAGCTTATACTTGAGTCTACATCCCTTTGTCCCTTGGAGCACTTTGTGTTCTTTCCAAGCTTGCCTTTTGCTTGTGAGCTTGCTATCAAGAGATGGAGGATTGAAGTGGTGGACTCAGTTTCTTCATGTTAGCTGGAGTATTTCACCTTCTGCAGACAGTAAGGTGTTCCACTGGTCTGAATGGTTTAGATCTAGAACAAATGAAGGAAAAAGGTTGAACACCCTCCCTAGATGCCGTAGATACCTGAAATGTGATGATTTGATAGTAACCCTGTGTACCTGCAATAAGCTTAAACATGAAAATACATCAAATCTTCTAGAATATGATCTACTAATCCATTATAGTGACTAAGGAATCTAACAACATACATGTGAAATCAAACAACAACAATAACGTGGGATGGAAATCAGCTTTGTATTAATAGAAAAATGGAGAAGTTTACAACCAATCAAGCCTTAGTGTTGACATGCATCTCCATGAAACCAAGCACTCTCATCCCCATAAGCTCCGAATTTAGCTCTCTATGCTCTCCAATGGCTTGGGCCAAGTGATCAATCCAACATCATAATAATACCTTAAGATTTCTCCTCCTCAACCATGGATATGAGCTTGTATTTATAAGGCTCAATGGATAGGGATGGTTGAGAGATTAGTGGATGAGGTGGCCTCTAAGATCCTAGAATGAGGGATCTCGAGCTCAATTGAACCACAATGATAGGGATAAGGGAGGACATGAGGCTCATGATCTAGAAGCCTCGAGAAACTTCTCTTTTTCCCTTTTTACCCAGGGTACCGTGTTTCTCCTTCAATTACAGAGTGGTTCTGGTAAGAAATGCTTATGGACTAAGGGCCATAAGCGGTGGCACCGCTTGTGGACAGCAAGGGATAGGCGGTGTGAACAAGGTACCGCTCCTGGACAATAGGGAAAGCATGGTGCTGGGAATTTTCATGAAAGATTGCCAATTAGCATGGGTTTCCACTCCAAGTGCTGGGATTAAGGGAAAATAGGTATGTCAAAGGTCTTATCACATGATGATGACATGATTTTGGTATAACAGGATGCCCCCCAAAGCATGAGTCTTAGAGGGATACGATAAACAAGATCTTTGAGAGAACAAGTCATTGTTACGAGGTGAAAATGTCGGCTCGATCGGAGCATGTTGTCAATTAGGAATCTATAGCAGATTAGTATGTTGACTCATAGACACAAGTAAGCAACTCATGGCTGTAGACCAATACAAGGCAGATCCATGAGAGGAATAAACAAGCATGGCTACTAGAATACAGTGTAGATCAATGTGATAGAGGACTCAAACTTGGACATAGCTATCGGACATACAAATGTAGATCTATGTCATACAGATGCAAATTTGAGCATAGCCACGACCATACAAATGTGGATCCATGCTATATATACAAAACTCCATCGCAACCTAGGGAAAAGCGATGAGCGCTTTAAGCAAATTCCCAGGGTCTTCGTCTTGTATTCCACAAAGTACAATTCTATCCATGTGATTACATGATCTGAAGTTGAACATGGTAGAAACCACTTGATTACCGACCAATGATGTGAACCATTAACAAGTGTGAGGGAGATCACCATTAATGTCAATGATTCCCAAGGTACCCTAGTACAATCTACTGGGTGTGAATAGATGTCCTGATGTCGAACACCCAGTCGATTCTATCGATCAAAGGTCAATGATGTGAACCTATGTCAAGAGTGAGAGAATCTATCATTAAGGGATACATATCTCAAGGGACCAAATATTGTTTCTAAGACTATTTCCCAGATGATGAGTTGATGTCGACGGGAAAAGTCTCGTCGAAGGAGGGCCATGATGAGTCCCACATCGACAACATGAAACTGGGAACATAGTTCTGGAATGATGTGAAGGTAGTAACCATAAGATTGAATTAAATATACCGACACAAAGACTGTGTAGATTGCAGAGGTAAAATGTCTTCAAATCCATTTTGAACATCGAGCGGCATGACAAAAAGACTTGGCAACATGACTGGATGGGACAAACACACAATGTGACAGTGGACAATGCATTATTTTGAAAGACTCAAAGGAGTGACATGAATCATGAAAGTGGATCGTCCCGGAGATCAACTAAATACCCAATTAACTGACATGATGTGCAAATAAGTGCCATGTTCAAAGGTAACGACAAACAACTTCCATTATTTACAAAATGATTCCCTTCACATTTCCCCCATCATGATCGATGAGTGGCTCTTTTTGGTTTTATAAGTTCAAAGAGGGTAACAAACACTCGATATAGCTCATCAGAAGACAAGTACAGAGCCATATGTTTTACGAACCTGGGAGAGGAGGGGTTCATTCCCAAAACAGGTCTCTCAATGTTTGATTTTACAAGTCCACTAAAAGAAAACTCGGTATCGTTCATGTTTAGAGAGTCTAAATGAATACGGAAGAAGATTCCAAAGGGGTCATTTTTTGTATAATTTAGTCGCTAAGGCCCGAAAAAGTGTAAAATCATACCTTAAAGAACTCTTCTAGTCATGATTGGCTTGAGTGTTCATTTTTTGTAAATAGTTCTATTTGAACTGAAAAAGAGATAACCTACCGTCGGACGGATGACTCTTCAAATACTTTGATGAGCGTGAAGAAGACAAGATTGCTGGATGATCTTTTCGTATTTAGGGAGCCTGAAAAGAGTTTAAAGATAACTCCATGAGGTTTCTTTACACAATGTCATTTTTTATGAGCCTGGAAAGAATAAAAAATGGACTCGACAATCTTTTTGTGTTTAAGGAGCCTAAAAAAGAGGCAAAAAGAAGACTCCATGACGCTTCTTTACACAATGTCAAATTTTTACGAGCCTGGAAAGAAATTGAAATGGACTCGGACCTTTGATACTAGGTTTAAAGAGAGTGACCAAAGTGTCGTAATGAACACTCATCGACCTTTTCCATTTTATGAAAGTGCGGAAAATCCATAAACAAACTTCCAAAGCTTCTTACTATGGTTCTCTTATCCTGCAATCAACTCAGAAACAAGTGTTAAATGCATTTAAAAATAGCATTGAGGGATTATGATAGATAAAATTTGACTAAAATATGATTTTATATCAAAACTATAGTATGTTAGACCCAAAAATGCCTATATAAGTCATGTAAATAGTAAAAAATCAAATCGTTTCACTATTTACCCATAGTGGAGAGCATTTGGAGCACTTTCTTAGCTAGATCTTCAGCAACTGATACTAGAAGTTTCCACTGTCTATTTTTAGTGACGTCAGTTGCAGGTAACAACTAACACCCTATTCTTTCATTTCATAGTGTTTATTTTGAGTTTTGGTGGGGTTTTGGGCTCATATGGGAAGCCCTAAAACCTTAAAAGCGAGCACCGTGCCTACCCCTTGCTGGATACGTGGTACCACCTGAGAACTACGCCTATAACATGGTTGACAGGTGGTGCCACCGCCTATCTCCAACAGTGCATAGGTGGCGCTGGCCATGGAGACTTTAAACTAATAGCATGAGCAATAATAAGTCATTATTTTGATTTTTAATGATTAGGAATGATTCTAATGCATGCTATGATTGTTTTTGGCAGGTCTTGGTTGCTAAAAACATGGTGATATGGAAAGAAAGAACACATGACAATGATGATTCCTTTGCTGAGAGAAATGTGGGTTGTATTTCCATATTACGGAACTGTTGGCTCTTAAAGTTCTTCCGGACCCCATGCATGGTGTCACATGAGCAGTTACTGGAACACATACTACGGATGTGGAATCCAGAGCAGTAGTATTTCAAGGTGGGGGCCCATATTCTTACAGTGGAAGTAGAGGACATCTACTTATTGACTGGTCTCTCAAGAAAGGGTGCCCCCATCTCACTGGCAGGTTCCCATGGAGGGGATATCACCACTCAAGAGCTTATAGATCATCACTGTGCTCTAGGGACGAGCACATCAGGGAACAAAATCCCCATCAGAGCAGTGACGGATGGGCCCCTATGTACCATCCTATTTACTATGCAGAGGGTGGCTGGGAGTCAAGATGTGCATCAAGATTTCAGGGCATACATGCTGTATGCCATAGAAGCCATGGCACCCACGGTATTCAATTGGGCAGAAGCCATACTTCCAATATTCAAAGATCAGCTGACTAAGTGTCGGTAGGGAGAGATAAATTAGTTTGGATTTGGCTCCATTTTAGCCTACTTCTTCTTCGAGCGGGATCCACAGATGAGACCTCAGGTGGTCTTCTAGAGTTTGAGAGCACGGGACCCTCATATGCTAAGGTGGGTCCAGGTCATGGCTCGTACAGGAGAAGGTAGGGGAAGGGTGAAGTTCAGTGATCTATTCTTCAGATGGCTCCGAGATCAAATCCTCATGGTTGAAGATTATGCTTACGTAGGTAAGGAATTCACTGAAGGTCCTGACCTACCACTCCCACCTGGTGGACAGTGGGCCACATCGGTAAGAAGCAAGAAACCCTAAAATGGATGATTTTTTTTTATGTTTTTTGATGTTTTATATTTTTATGTCAAGTGGAAAGACCTGTATATTCTCATGTAGATGTTGGAGCAGCGCGACTTGGAGGAGCTTCTCCATTGGACAGGCGAGCTGGAGCCCACTTTGTACCATGGGGTGATGATATCACCGAGGAGCTAGAGGAAAAACTGGAGAGGTTGAACTTGGATATCATAGATGCTGACATTGATGACCTCCTGATGAGATATCAGAGATCCACAACAGGAGTACTGGGTTGATTCAGTAGGCTGCTACGTAGGGTTGCTCTAGCAGTGATGTGCTATCATGAGCACCACCAGTGTATGAGATATGTACTGAAAGCTAACAACTTCAGGATTTTGTATGATGATTTTTCCTGAAAGCCTACGTGCTCCAGATGAGGTCTCGGGACCTATTTTTTGTAAAATTTTCTGTATATATATATACAGAATTTTACATGGTGTTTATATGTTTCAAATGGAAACTACATTTTCTATGAGTTTTATGTGTCTTTGAATGTTTATTTACAATGTACCATGTTTGATTTTGACATCATGAATGGGAAATATTCCAATCTAGGATGTAATTAGCTAATGATTTAGCAACTACATTATGTTCCCTAGGGATATGCCTATAAGTGATGGTTTTAAAAGACCTTTCTAGCAAACGTACTCTCCGGAAGAGGCGGAGGAGCACAGGGTTTCTAATGGTGTAAACATGGTTTAAATGAAAAACCATGAGTTGTGAGTCCATCAAGACTACTAGATCACGAACATCCTGGGAGGCAACTTCAGTTAGAAGACAGATGACTGCATCATACTCTGTGATGTTATTAGTAGCGGGACCTATACAAACCGCTCCTGAACTGACCAAATCTTTAGCTGGGGAATAGAGGACCGAAGCAGCCGAGGTGAGATTCAAGGTGTGGTGGAAAGCACCATCAGTGAAGCCGTAGAAAGCCATCTAGATGAACAAAACATGGTATAAATAGATGTAGATACTAAACTCAAAACCATATTGAAAATACTAAAGCACACTGAAAGTAAATCAATATACATATATACAAGATACCATCCAAGAAATACCTAGGCATAGTACCTTTTCAGGTACAACCCATTGTGAGGTTTCCCCAAAGGGATTCCATCATAATCAACGAGATCGTAAGCTCCTTTCTCTAACACCTTAGAAATAACAAAAGGTTAGTACCACATGGACTCTAACTTACCCTTCCCTAGTTTGTCATATCTCTGATCATAAGTGAATACTAGGTCACCCTCATTAAAGACACAAGGTTGGATGGATTTATCATACTGCGCCTTGACGCATTTCTTATGTTCCTCATTAGCCAAGGTATCATCTCTCCGATTCTTGTCAATGTTACTCAAGTACAAAAATATTTCTTCCTCTACAGAAGTGTTTGGGAGAAGTTTGATGACATGTTGGAAAGATGGAATCTGACATTGAATAGGTAAGACAGCTTCAAGTCCATACACAAGCTGGAATGGGGTGAAGCCAGTGGCTGTTTTCACAGAAGTTCGATAATCCCAAAGAGCAGAGAAAATAACGTGGTGTCAGTTGGATTTATGATCTCCCACCATTCGACGAAGCATAGTTTTCAAAACTTTGTTAATGGCCTCTACCTGACCATTAGCTTGTGGATAATACGGCGTAGAGTTTTCATGGAAAAAACCTAGCTTGGCACTTAGTTCCTCCATCATTTGATTATGAAAATGGGATCCGTGATCAATGACGATGGACTGTGGAACTCCAAATCTAGCTATGATATGATTGAACAAGAAGAGAGCAGCAGTATTACCATCTTTTGCATATGTAGGCATGGCCTCAGCCCATTTTGTGAAATAATCAACTGCTACGATGATGTAACCATGCCCCCTGGTTGAGGTAGGCTTACAATGCATGAAGTCAATCCCCCATTTGGTGAATGGGCCAATGACAATGACGGGGTGTAGCAGAGCAGGATGGGTGCACTTTTTAGGATAAAAGTTTTGACAAGGTGGGCATTTCTTAACAACCTCATGACAGTCTTTGAAGACAGAAGGCCAGAAATAGCTAGCACAAAGGATTTTTTGGGCTATAGACATCCCAGATAAATGACCGCCACATGCTCCAGAGTGGAAATCATTCAACACATGTTTAGCCTCCTCATGGGTGAGGCATCGCCGGAGAATAGAGTCAATCCCACATCTATACAAGGTATCATTCAGGATGAGATAGTATTTTTCATCGTGACGGATACAGAGGTGATCATCATGGGATAAATGTGGTTGAAATCATTGTGTTTGGATATAAATAACAAGATCTCCATACCAAGGATCGATAGTGCTAATCAGGAACAAGAATTCATTCGGAAATGAATCATTGGGCTTAGATTCTATCGAAGCACAGGGAAGATCACACATAAGCTCGGTAAAGACCAAGGATTTCTTTGATGTGGTTTTGGAAAATTCCAGATCAAACTCCTGAAGTATGACTATCCAATAGGAGTACTTGCCCCCGAGCACCTGACGAGTCAATATGTAATACATCAGGTTCTGGTCTACCAATATGGTGGTAGTGCGAAGCATAATGTAGTGATGAAATTTTTGGACAACAATGACCATGGGAAATGCTAAATTTTCCACATGTGAATAGCACGTTTCAGAATCCATGAGATTCTTACTGGCATAATAAATCACGTGCTCCTGACCATGGATATTTTCCTGCATTAAAACCATAACGATGGTAGTAGCGGAGGCAACAATATACAAGAGAAAGTCCTTTGAATAATCTAGGGGGTGTATCACGGGTGAATGCATCAGAGCATGCTTAATATTATCAAAGGTGCGTTCGGCCTGGTCATCCCAGAAAAATGGAGTGTTCTTCTTGAGGAGACGCATGTAACTGTGCGTTTTCTCTACGAAATTGCACACAAAACAATGGAGAAAGTTTTCCTTCCCTTGCAAACTTTGGATTTCAAGGAGATTAGTTGGGGCTGGTAGATCTAAATGGCGGCAATTTTCAAAGGATCAATCCGGATGCCATCTTTGGATACCACAAAATCTAGCAGACGTCCTATCTCAACGCAAAAAACACATTTATGTGGATTGAGCCGTATATTATAATGACGGCATCTCAGGAATATCTCTCTAAGATGACCAGGGTGGTCCTCCCGTCACTGTGAATGAGTAGGGAGGTCATCAAGGTACGGTTCAACAATATGTTTAATATCATGAAATTCATAGGACATCGCGCGCTGGAACGTGGATCCAACATTTTTCAAGCCAAAAGGTAACTTAAAATATGCAAAGGTTCCCCATGGGAAAATGAATGCCATCTTATGTTGATCATAGGGTAATATATTAATCTGATTATAGCCAGAGAAGCCATCCATGAATGAAAAGATGACACTTCCAGCACAGTTGTCAATAATATGATCGATGTGCGAGGTAGGAAAGTTGTCCTTGGGACAAGCTTTATTCAAATCCCTAAAGTCGATACAGACTCTAATGGTGCCCTGCTTTTTATTGACAAGGAAAATGTTTGATACCCATTTCATCAGGGGTATAGGATAAATAAACCCAGCTTTGAGAAGTTTCTCAATTTCAGCTTTAATAGCTGTGGGCTTCTGAGGATGGACTTACCTTAGTTTTTTCCTGACAGGTTTAGCCATGGGATAGGTTTTAATCTCATGGACCACAATGGATGGGTCAATCCCCAACATCTATTCATAGGACCATGCAAAAATATCATGGAATTCTTTAAAAAGTGCCTTGTATGCTTCAGATTCATTTGCCGAGCAGTTCTTCCCAACATGAACATGCTCGATAGTATCAGGCTTGGGTGATATGTCAATCAGATTCGTCTGAGTAATGTTGCAAAGGCTTCCTTCAGAATCTGTATCTTGCAACAATATAGGAATTTGGGGTACATTGACAATATCAGTAGGAAACAAGGATGAAAAATCATGGCTAATCGAATTGGTGTTGGGGAGTGTTGAAATATTGTAACTTCAAAGAATATTCTATATGTATCTTTTGTGCTCCCCGATGGTCCTAACGGGAGAACCACTTGTATTATATTTGTACCCCGATGCTTCTAATTGGAAGAAAGAATAAGAGTCATGAGGTAGTCCCCTCTAATTGTAAAGGTGGGTCATTAGCACCCCAGTGTGGTTACTTGAGCCTACATGTGTAACTCGAGCCTACATGATTAACTCGAGCCTACATGTCGGATGAGTTAATTAAAGTGAACGAATGAATATGAACAGAGGTGTGGTGCTCCTCATTTGAGACACACACACTCACTTGAGTAGTGCACTTGTGGAGGAGAGAAGTAGCTAGAGAAGGAGGAGGATCAGGTTTTTGATCTCCTTGTTGGTTTTATCTTTTACCTTTTTGGGGCATCTATATTGAGGAAGCTTTTGCTGGGTTTTTCCCTTTAGGGTTTTCCCAGGATAAATCTGTGTTGTTCTTGTGATGCTGTTTCTTTTAGTGATCCTTTGTATGTGATTTTGTTATGAAAATGAAATGAAATACTGATTTCTTGGCTAAGCATATGAAAAGTTAACATGGTATCAGAGCCAACCTGAACAGGATAGCTTTCACAAGGAAAAATAGCCCTCTCTCTCTCCCTGGAAGAAATTAGGGCTTCTTGCAGAAGAAGAATTTTTGAGTGACCATAGCATAGGATTTATATCCTCATGAAAATCGAATTTTAGAGACCTGGATCAATATTTTTGGTTGGGTGAAACTTTGGGAAAGTCAAACCCTAGTTTGACCCCGAGCCAGAAAAACCCTAAATACTAAAACTGCTACGTTTTGGTACATTCACTATGTCCTGAGATTGGCGATGGTTCAGAAGTTGAAAATTGCAGAGGGCAAAGATAAAATCCTGATTTACACTTTTTATGAAATTCATCCTTATATTCGCTATATTCTGGGAGATATGATCCCTCCAAGTTAGGGTTCCAGCCTCTTCCAAAATTCATCCCTAAACAAGACACCTGGGGATAATTGCTGTAGCATGGGATACAGAGGTCCAAATGAAATTCCTAAAGATTTTCCAAAAATATCACGGCATTTTATTTCTTTGGTCCAAATTTCAGAACCTGAAGATGAACCAGTGACACGTGGCATGTCGTACAACTTCACTATTCTGAACAGTCTTGTAACAGGTCACCTTGGAAAAATGATCATAAATCCCAATTGGTGAAACCAATGCTGATGAAACCTATGGTTTTGGATCAGAAACATGTGAGGTTACCTCAATATGAAATTTCAGACATATAGGAGTATTAATTTCGGAGATATCACAGAAACAGTAACAGGCATTTCTGCAGAAGAAATTGGAAAACTAGGGCTTCCTGTTCCGGGAGCTTCCCTCCATTGTTTTCAAAAAAGGAGTACATTGGACAGCTCCATTTGAAGAGATATATATTTATATCCAATAAGATCTGAAATATTCCAAGTTTTGAAAATTAGGGTTTCTCTGACAAACCCTAGATCAGCCAGCTCCGGAAGCAGGACATACACCTCAAATCGGTAAGATCTAATCTTTTGCTATTTGCATTTGAGGTTCTCATTTCAAAGTGATCTATCACATAAGGTTGATGATAAGATTGGTGAAGTTGAAAAATTCCAAGCATGGAAGTATTTGATCTCTTTGAAGAAAATAAATTGGACACCTACATGAGTAGAGAGGCTCCAGTTCTAGAGGGAGATGAGCCTCAAAGCCTTACACAAGAAGAACTTGATCAAGGCCAAGAAGATCATTGTTGATTCAATCACGGATCAACTTATACCACAAGTGTCTTCCCTAAAGACACCGAAGATGTTTGATTCCTTAATCAAGCTATTTGAAGATAAGAACTTAAATCAGAATATGGCTTTGAGAAAACAATTGAAGAATGTGAAGATCCAGAATGCAGAACAACTTGAAGCAATAGAAGAAGAAGTATGCAGAAGTGGTGATAGCCACCTTGAATGGCCTCCCAGGATCATGGGATTCATTCATGTGAAGAATGTATGCCAGAAGTAAGTGAGTACTTTTAGCTCAACTAATAAGAAGAGAAGAATAAGATGGGACCAATTGAATATCAAGCTCTCACCATTCAAAGAAGATCCCTCAAGCGATGAGGAAAATGAAAAACTCAATTCTTGAAGAACCTCTTATTCATCTTATCATTTGGATAAGAAATGATGATTTCATGAATGAAGAAGATGATAAAGCAAAATGATCAAGATGGAGTCTACCCACGAAACAAATAAAATATAAGTATTCAATTTCCATTTCATGATATTGTTTTGCTATACATTTGATTGTATTCAGTTGATGTGTTATGCATGATAGCTTGTTTACATTAATAATACTAATATGCATGTGATGGGTAAGTAGCTCATCGCACTATAAAACTCTCCAGTGCTACTTATCAAACCTCTTTGCTGACATATTGGATTAGTGCACAATATCAATGATGTCATGGTAGAGATGGAAGGCATCTAGAAAGTTTCTGTGAGATATGGATGAATGTTGTATTGGATAAATAGTTGCATGATGCATAAGAATTTGTCATTATGCATATGTTTTATGAAATAGTTCTAACCATGCAACTGGTGCATTTGAATTGTAGGAAAGGTCCTATACAACATCCTACAAGAAAAGAAGGATGAGACTTGTTCCGTAGAACAAGTGATGACAATTCAATAAACATGAATATGAAGCTCCCAGGGTCAGAGACACCACGACGAAAGAAAGAGCTTCAGAGAGCGGTAGATCCACCTCAAAGGATGAAGACCACCATGGGTATGAGAGATAACTCAAGATGAAGAAAATAATGCTATAAAAGAAACTATGATAAAATAATAACAGTTGATGTATACAATATGATTTCGAGACATAAAGGGAAGTACATAGTATCCTCCATATGGATCTACAAGAACAAGTGTACAAAGAAAGGTTCGTGATTTGCCTCAGAAAGAATAGACTATGACATGACATACTCTATTGACCAGTATATATCAAGCATAGAACCACCTGTACAGAATGAAGAAGGAAGATAATACTCCACTTTAGGGGGAGTGACTATAGAAGATATCTGAGTTCGACACGGAACGACATGATGGACAGCTTCTTGATGGATCAAGACTTTACCAAGAGTAAAGTGGGTTCCAGCCTTCAAAGTTGAATGCAGAAGACTAGGATATGTTGATGTTCTGACAAGATGAAATCATGGAAGATGTTATGATGAAATAATACTAGAATGATGTATGGGATATAGTTCCCAAACCAGAAGGAAAGAGTATTGTATCCTCCAAATGGATATACCAAATAGAGCATGCAGCTGACGGAAGTATTGAGAAGTATAAAGCAAGATTTGTGGCCAGAGGTTTCTTTCAGAAAAAGGGAATTAAGTCTGAAGAGACACTTACTCCAAGAAGTAAGGTACACTTCCTTCATAACTATCATGGTAGTTTCTTCCATGGTGAAGTAAAGACAAGCCTTCCTTAATGATATGATTGAGAAAGAGTTTTTTCATCGAATAGTCACGAGGATTTGAAGTTGAAGCCAGATGGAATCACTTATGCAAGTTGAAGAAGGCCCTCTATGGCCTGAAGCAATCTCCCAAATCTTGGTATGGAAGAATAGATAGTTTATTGTTGAGCATGGGATATACCAAGAGTAAAGCTGATC
Organism: Pseudotsuga menziesii; assembly: GCA_001517045.1. Taxonomy (NCBI): domain Eukaryota; kingdom Viridiplantae; phylum Streptophyta; class Pinopsida; order Pinales; family Pinaceae; genus Pseudotsuga; species Pseudotsuga menziesii. The sequence continues at coordinate 21,562 of LPNX011158981.1, read as the reverse complement.
CTAACCTTTATCTCAAGGTTGTAGAAGATGAACTTGTCATCCTATTATTATATGTGGATGACTTATCCTTAACAGGAAATGAGAAATAGGTCATGGAAAGCAAGAAGAAACTAGCAGAAGAATTTGAGATGAAATACCTTGGGTTAATGCATTATTTCCTAGGTCTGGAAGTATGGTAAAGTTCAGAAAAAATATTTCTCAACTAGGGAAAGTATGTGGTAGAGATACTGAAGAGATTCAATATGGTGGAATGCAAAGTCATGGCCACACCCATGGACTCCAACCTGAAGTTGTTAGCTGATGACTCATCAGAGTTAGTGGATATGACTCATTACAGACAGATCATTGGGTCATTGATGTACTTAAAAAATACCAGACTAGACATTTGTTTTGCTTTGAACACCTTAAGTCAATATCTTGTTCAACCAAGACGGTTTCACCTAGTAACTGCAAAACATGTGATGAGATATCTGAAAGGGAACATAGAATCTGGTTTATATTATGATGGTAGCCATGAGCATAGATTGTATGGCTACACAGATGCAGATTGGGATGGAATTATCTTAGATAGGAAAAGCACATTAGGTAGATACTTTTGTTTGGGGTCTGCTATGAGTTCATGGTTTAGCAGGAAACAGTCCAATGTTTCTCATAGCATGGCTGAAGCAAGATACATAGCAGATTGCTCTGCTAAGTTGTGAAGCCATATGGATTTAGAAGCTGATATCAGGTCTCTTTGAACTGAAGATGGATACTACAATGATTCTATGTGATAACTAGAGTTGTGATGACAGAGAACCCTGTGTTCCATTGTAACACATAGAAATCCGGTATTTCTACATACGAGATAAGATGCAGATGATGATGTTTCAGTATTCCCATACTGAAGATATAGATGATGTTTCAATATTTACATACTGTAGATGTAGATGATGGTGATTCCATATTTCTATACTGAATATAGAGATGATGATGCTTTTAGTACTTCTATACTAAATATATAGATGATGATGCTTTCAGTATTCACATACTGGAGATACAGATGGTGATAGTTCAGTATTCACATACTGAAGATGTAGATGATGATGGTTTGGCTGTTGATGTGCTAACGAAGCCTCTATCTCAAGTAAAGTTCGAACACTTTTGAGACAAGCTTGGTGAGGTTCGGAAGAACCTTCCTCGAAAGGGGGAGTAGCGATGTTGCAGTGGGATTGTATCATCCCTGGGAATCTGCCCTAAAGTGATCCGATGACCTTGGTCCTTGAGAATGAAGAGGGATTGTATCATCCTGGGACATCTGTCCAAAATATATCTGGTGACTTCCGTCTTCATGAATGAGATGGGATTGCATCATCCTTTAACTTCGGTTCAAAATGTATCCGGAGGTCTCAACCCCCGTGAAAGTGGTGGATTGCGTCATCCTTGAACTTCGGTTCAAAATGTATCTGGAGGTCTCGGCCCCTGTGAAAGTCGTGTATTACATCATCCCTGAACCTCGGTTCAAAGTGTATCCGGAGGTCTCAGCCCCCATGAAAGTGGTGGATTGCATCATCCCTGAACCTCGGTTCAAAATGTATCCATAGGTCTTGGCCCCCGTGAAAGTGGTAGGATTGCATCATCCCTGAACCTCAGTTCAAAATGTATCTAGAGATCCCGGTCCCCGTGAATGTGGTAGGATTGCATCATCCTTGAAATTCGGTTCAGAACGGATCCGGTGAACTTCGATCATCGATAAGGTGGTAGGATTGTATCATCCTTGAACTTCGGTTCAGAACGGATCTGGTGACTTTGGTACTCAAGAACATGTGTTGATCCTGTAATTCCTAGAGGAAGGATTGTCTAAGTTCCACATCTGTGTTGATGCCATAATTCCGAAAGGAAGGATCGTTAGTAACTCTGTAAAGACCTAAATCTTGTAATTCTGAAAGGAAGGATCATTGAATTGATCTCGTAATTCCAATAGGAAGGATTGTCTAAGTTCCACAGATGTGTCGATCTCGTAATTCCAATAGGAAGGATTGTCTGAGTTCCACATCTGTGTTGATCCCATAATTTCGAAGGAAAGATCGTTAGTAACTCCATAAAGACCTAAATCCTGTAATTCTGAAAGGAAGGATCATTTAATTGATCCCGTAATTCCAATAGGAAGGATTGTCTGAGTTCCACAGATGTGTTGATCCCATAATTCCAATAGGAAGGATTGTCTGAGTTCCACAGATGTGTTGATCCCATAATTCCAATAGGAAGGATTGTCTGAGTTCCACAAATGTGTTGATCCTGTAATTTCGAAAGGAAGGATCGTTAGTAACTCCGTAAAGACCTAAATCCCATAATTCTGAAAGGAAGGATCGTTAGTAACTCCGTAAAGACTTAAATCCCATAATTCCGAAAGGAAGGATCATTGGTAACTCCGTAAAGACCTAAATCCCATAATTCTGAAAGGAAGGATCATGTTGATGTTTTGATGATGTTGATGTTTTTATGATGATGATGACGTACTGATCGAAAGATCAGTGTATGATGATGATGATGTACTGATCAAAAGATCAGAGTATGATGATGATTACGATGTACTGATCGAAAGATCAGAGTGTGATGATGATGGTGTACTAATTGAAAGATCAGAGTATGATGATGATGATGTACTGATCAGAGTATGCCAATGATGATGTACTGATCAAAAGATCAGAGTATGATGATGATAACGTACTGATCAAATGATCAGTATGTGATGATAACAACGTACTGATCAAAAGATTAGAATATCATGATGATGATGCTGTTCGAGAATTGAAGTATGATTATGGTGCTGATCACGATGTTACCGGTCAGGTTGCTGATCGAAAGAACAAAATGCTGAAGAAGTTGTTGCTGATCTAAAGATCAAAGTACTGAAGATGTTGCTGATCGAAATGTTTAATATGTTGTTGCTGATCGAAAGATCAAAGTGCTGAAGATGTTGCTGATCAAAATGCTGAAGATATTGTTGCTGATTGAAAGGTCAAAACGCTGAAGATGTTGCTGATCGAAAGGTCAAAGTGCTGAAGATGTTGCTGCTGATTGAAAGGTCTAAGTGCTGAAGATGTTGTTGTTCGAAAGGTCAAAGTGCTGAAGATGTTGCTAAAGGTGTTTCTGATCAAAATGTCAAAGTGTTGAAGATGTTGCTGATCAAAAGGTCAAAAGATGCTGATGCTGATCAAAGAGTTGCTCTCGTTGAAAATTGAAGACGAAGACTATATGATGTTGAAAAGCTTCCAATGATTTATAGATGTGTTACCCTGTTGATGTTGATGATGTCCTCTCCTACTATTGTTGTTGTTGTTGTAGAATACCCTTCTCGTTAAGGGGGATTGTTGAAATATTGTAACTTTGAAGAATATTCTATATGTATCTTTTGTGGTCCCCGATGGACCTACCGGGAGAACCACTTGTATTATCTCTGTATCTCGATGCTTCTAATCAAAAGAACTAATAAAAGTCATGAGGTAGTCCCCTCTAATTGTAAAGGTGGGTCATTAGCACCCCAGTGTGGTTACTTGAGCCTACATGTGTAACTAGAGCCTACATGTTGGATGAGTTAATTAAAGTGAACGGATGAATATAAATAGAGGTGTGGTGCTCCTCATTTGAGACACACACACTCACTTGAGTAGCGCACTTGTGGAGGAGAGAAGTAGCTGGAGAAGGAGGAGGATCAGGTTTTTGATCTCCTTACCAGTTTTATCTTTTACCTTTTTGGGGCATCTATATTGAGGAATATTTTGCTGGTTTTTTCCCTTTAGGGTTTTCCCAGGATAAATCTGTGTTGTTCTTGTGATGCTATTTATTTCAGTGATCCTATGTATATGATTTTGTTATGAAAATGAAATTAAATACTGATGTCTTAGCTAAGCATATGAAAAGTTAACAGGGAGGAATATGGATCTATGATGGTGATCCTCCCAAATGGAATCATCTATATTCATGATCTCCATAATGGACTCATCAAAAGGAATAGTCTCAGAGAGATAATCTAGAACAAGAAGAGAAGGCTCTAACCAGTATGGTAAATGGTAAGGATATGAAGCCACTAGATGAAGGTCATCCATGTGATCATTGGAAAAGGTTTAAATGGTATCATACATAGCTTCATGTCGACTCAACGAGGTGGACTCAACAACCTTTTTACCCTTAGGTGCATAATCAAATGAGGCAATCATATGGACTATCACGGTATCCGTGCTAGGAGGAGTGGATGGAAAAATCCCCATAAGGGATGAATCCTTCAACATGCCTACCCCAATCGATTGGTAAGGAGGAGGGGACTGGCCTAACATGGGGATGTTATTAGATGTGGAGGTAGTAACATCCAATGTATAGAAATCAAGCTGATCAATAGTAACAATTATCCCTAGATGCAGAAATTGGATTGTTCAGAATACTGTTGAGGCGACAACAGTCATGGCATAGAACCAATTTCTTCCTAGAAGGAGGTTGTAATCTAAAGGTGCGTCTACCACTTCTACTTGAATGGAAATGGTTTTTCCCCCCAGCACAATCGCTAGGGCTAATATGAGACCATGGGGTTGGAAACCCCATCTGTCAAAGGCCTTGAGGGTCGTAGGTGATGTTACAAGCTTGGGAAAGCTGAGAGCCTTCCAACAAGATAGAGACAAAACTGAGGTCGAAGCTCCTTCATCTAGTACCATTCGAAAAACTTTCTTTCCCACTACTTTCATAATGATCTGAAAAGAAATTTTATGTGGTCATCTAGGCTTATAGTTCTCAACATTGAAATGAATCAAGTTGGTGTTATCCGGGTCTAAAGCTCCTAATGCTGTCAACAAGTTTTTGCGGTGTGTAGGGAAATTTTGGAGTACTTCTAAGGTAGACATTACACAAGGTTCCTAAGCGAGATCTTCAACCACATTATAAAATTGAGTAGCTCGGGCATTGGGATTAATGAGAGCCTTCCAAAGAGTACTCTTAGGTGGTCGCAAAATCATGTTGAGAGTAGGATTCTCAATAGATAAGGGGATAGTAGATGAGGATTCCAGAGAACTAGTAGAGGGAGATTTCCCTAAAGAAGAATGATCTTCTTTCTTATCTGCGGGTTTGTCATAATTCCGACTTCGAGTTTGCATATTGATGGCATCTGAGGACATCATACAAATTTCCTCTGACGAACTAGAGTTACCCTGATTAGACATTTTGTCTATCAAGTGTTGCTAAGAGGGGAAAGGATCCGTAAGTACTGCAGGTGCAGGATTGGACTTCAGAAACTGGGAGATTTAGTCCCAACGAGCACATTCCTTTGAAAAATGGTCACCTCCACATAACAGATAGGGATATTTTCCTTTCCTTTTCCCTTTATCATTATCACTGTTGGTTTGTCTTGGAGTCTCTTGTTGGTTTCTAGGTTTTTTATTTCTATTTTTACCTTTCTTTTTATTATTACCCGAGGTTTGAGTATTTTGAATATAGTTGACCTGGGTAGAAACATTAGGAGTTGAAGGAGTAGGGGTGGCAGTTTGGTGTTGCTTGGTAGGTTTCACTGTGGACAGGGACTGGATTGAGCCAACAATCCCATCAACAGGCACTTCTGTTGGTTGCTTGGCGGGATCGGTGCTGGGGCGAGGAGCTTTAGGAATCAGGTTGTAAAGAGTTCCATACTAGGAATAAACCAAGTCTCGGTACTGAGCTCAACTAATAGCCTGCTCTTAAGTAACGGCACTTCCCATAGCCACATCTTGGGAAATAGGAGGCAACATGGATTTGGTAAACCAATCAACTAATAATTGATCCAAAATAGGGGCCTTAATAAGCCTTCTCCACTCATGAATATGATCGGATATGTGGGTGGAGGTATTCTGTCATAGAGAAGTTAAAAGATCAGTGCCCATTTCATAATGAATAGGGAGCTGAAAGTGTGTAAGAAACACGGCTTCCAACGAGACAAAATCCATAAACGAATGTTGTAGGAGTTCAATGTACCACTTCGCAGCTGTACCAGTCAAAGTTCACTGAAAGAGTTGTAACCAAACAGAGTCATCCATGAGGGAGTTTGAAGAACACCACAAATGGAATTTCATAACATGGTTCTTCAGATCATCTCCCTACTTCCCATCGAATTTTGGAATTTCCGATGGTAGCTTTATCGGAATGGGAGGCCACAAGGGATTGTGTCGAATGGGGTCATTAATCAACTTGGAAAAGTTAGGTAAGTCCAAAGTTGCTAGGAAAGGTAACTGTTGGTTGGGTTGCACATACTGGTAATATTGATATGGCATATAATTACTAGTAGGACCATAAGTTGATTGGAAAACATGTTGCTGTGAGGAAGAAATAACGGAAAATCCACCCACAGGGGGTTGATTTCCAGGATCAGGACCGTTAGGACCACTAGGGCCTCCCAGAGGAGGACCACTAGGGTCATTGACACCACCAGGACCACCAAGACCACTATGACCACCAAGATGCAGACCACCAGACCCTCCAGAGGCACCAGGAGGTAAACCTCCAGAGCCTCTGGAACCACTAGGTGGAGGGCCACCAAACCCTCTAGATCCATAAGGAGGAAAGCCACCAGGCTCCCCAGGACCACTAGGACCACTAGGAACAAAAGGAGAAACGTTTCTAGATCCTTCGGGACCATTAGGCTCCCTAGGGGGAGGACCTCCATAAGGCGGTCCTCTGCCACCTCCCGCAGTATGTATAGGTATCCCTCCCATAGCTGGCATGTAAGACCAGTTGGGTTGCCCCCATGGCATAAAATTGTTACTAGGGTATGGAATTCCAGCATAAGGCATTCCTATAGGATTGGGTGGATGGTTACCTATAGGTATTTGATAACCATAACCTCCAGAAGTCTGAGTGGTTACAGGTTTTGCCCCCAAGGGCTGACCTGAACTGGATGGGGGATTAACTATATTAGTATGGGTGGGAGGGAAATAAACTGTAGATGGTTCTGTGTTATAGGTCTTCACTTGAATAGGTACAATTTTGGTGCCAGATAATGTAGGTCTTGCCGGGGGTTTCCCCCCGGCACTAGAAGGTACTGACAAAATGAGAATTGAAGGTTGGGCCCCAGGCGCAGAAGACCTGGGAAGATTAGGAATATACATAACATGAGAGGTGGTGGGGGTGGTAATTTGAACTAGGTTGTGTGGTGTTACTGCATGATCTATAATCGGTTCAATGGGTCTCATAGAATCGGAAAGTGAATGATATCCCACAGGAATAGATGTGGAACATGATGGTGTCAGGCCTAATAATTCATCTATTTGCTTGTCAATCTCCTATGCACGGAGAATGGAAACATGGTATTTCCTACATTCTTCTTCATCTTTAGAAGATTTTAATCGGGTGCCAAATGAGGCAATGACCTGTCCTATAGAGGTATCCCAAAATGGATCATTGGGACCATAATCCAGATGGGTTGTATCGTCTGTTAGCACTAAATTTATTTTTGTCGTAATTGGTCTTATTGCCTTCAAATTTTAAGTTTCCATGGGTGATTGAGTTGGTTTCCAAAGTTTTCTCATTAAGCTATTTCCAAGTTGGAAAAGAAGAGAAGTTAAAGGAATTTTAGGTAAAAAGAGAAATAAGTATTTCACAAGTGGGGTAAAAAGTTTTATTAACTTTTGAATGAAATTTATAAAATGGGTTTTATAAACTTATTACTTTATTTATATTCAAACGTATATAGTTTTGGATATTTTTTCCAAAGTAAAAAAGTGGCCTCTTATTCACCAAACCAAGTCTTAATGAAGGTTTAAGCACTAAACAAGATCTATTACCTTTCTTAAGGTATAATCAAACCACTAGCACATATAATAATCCAACGGCTAATGTAAAAAGTGAAAACTCATCAATGGGTATTAGTGTTTCCGGAGAGTAAAATTGTGAGGTGGTTAAATTGGAAAGGTGTTTGTGGAATTTAAACCACTTTCCATGTGGTAACTTTTGCTGAATTCCGCTGAGGAAAGTGGTAAAGAAAAAACAACTCAGTGGAGGCTCCGCAATATACCATTATATAAAGGTAAAGTTGACCTATTTTTTAAAAATAATTTCATTTGTGTGCTGTGGGAAAAAGGAAGGAGATAGTCCTCCATATTTCCAAATTCAACTTTTATGCATTTACAATCACAGGGAAAATGGCGGAGATAAAGAGTCTAATTAAGGAGCTGGAAATTGGTTTTAATAGAGCAAGAAAAGGGAAGCCACCACTCAAAAATACAAAAGGGAATCCCAAAAAGAACATAAGCCCAGAAGTGTTGCATAAATATATACAGTGAGAACATTCGTGAAGGTATTGGTATGTGTTTAAAGTCTTACAAACATAATTTACAGTGGAGAGTGTGCCAAAGCTTGGGATTATTCAAGTGCTTGGAGGCACTATTAACTAATATGGATAGCTTGATCAATCAATTCATGGGATTTCTCTTAAAATAGATGATATTACAAGGATATATGCTATATGTTCTCTGTTTATGAATTACAGTTAAACAATTCAAGGTTTAGAAGCAACATAGCATATTTTTTCCGAAAATGACTGTTTTAGTCATTTTATTCAAAGACCTATTTCTAGAAAACAAAAAAGAATTTTCAAAAACTGAAAGAATTTTTTCATAAAAACATTATGATATACAATACCTTGCTCATTTTTTACCTAGGTGCTACAGATTGGGAGAATCAAAGTCATCTTTAGAGGGAAAATGTTCATATTTCAAAATGACTGTTCTAGTCATCAAATTAAAATAATTTTTTACATCAAATGAAGATGAATTTTTAGAAAGTGAGAGAGGATTTTCTTTACAACATACCTATCCACAATAACCTCTTTCATTTTTCACACAGGTGCTATGTTGTAGGAGAAACAAATTCAATTTTACAGGCTATTTTTCATGTTTTCCAAAGGACTATTTCAGCCATCAAATTCAAAGAATTGTTTCAGACAAATGGAATTTAATTTTACAAAAATGAGAGAGTTTTGTATTCATAACAGGACTATAGTAAAAAACCTCCTTCTATTTTTACAAATTAATCACAAGTTGGGAAAATTTAAAATACGTTCACAAGTTATTTTTCCAGAAATCTACAATTTTATTATTCGAGTCATCAGTTTGAAAGGTAGATTCCGAGGATCTTGAGATGATTTTGAAGAAACAAAGACATGGTTTTTGTCTATAACATGTCCATTTACAAAAACCTCTCCCATATTTCACACAGCTATCACCATTATAGATATGCAGGAGAAACTTTGTTGTAACTGTTTCTATTTTTAGAGTTCAGTTAGGTTTCGAATTCAAGGTTAGGTAGAGGTTATTCTTCTATAAATTAAAATGTAATTGATAGTTTTAGGGGGGATTTTCAAGACAGAAGAGGCTCTACATTGTAATGGCTTCAAGTTTTCAGTAGATGAATGAAGTTTGCAGAGGAGGAATATAAAACATTTTTCATGTCAAAGATTCTTGTGCCATCTTTTTCTTCAGTAAGTAATTTCTTTATGTGACTGTTTATCCTGTTTCCCACTCCATTTTATATTTTCTTTCATGCTTGAGCATTATTTTTTATGGGCTAGAATTCATCCTGCATGCTCTAGGTCCATTGTTTAAGAATTTTCAAAATATTTTCTTCTAAAGTCTTGTAGAATTCACTCTAGTTAGGTGCTCTGTTTGATGGGATGTCTCCCTTTGTTTACTAACCAACCTACCAATACCTCAAGACCGAGGAAATGGTGCCTACCTTGCCTCTATTCATAAACCTTCAAAACCTTACCTACTGCAACATATTTTAGATCTAATTGTTGACTCCATTGCCCAATGGTCTCCTCCATGACTGTCTTACCAAGTCTTTTAAAACAAACTTGTCCTATTTGTCCCATCAGAAATCTGACCTTCTGATTGTCTTTGATTGAATATATTGAGTATAAAAACTTTGTAAATAGTGAGAGATCCCTCTTTGACTGTATTAGGTCAGAAATACAGTCTAAAGTGGTTTTTGATGTTACCTTGGGATTTACCTTTCACAACCTGGGTACATTCTGAGTGCTAACAAATTGGCGCCGTTGCTGGGGACGAAGGTTCAAATCTTCCCTAGGTATGAACGACATAGTTTCAGATTTCATTGTTGATGGTGATGAACATTCAGATATCGGCAAGGTTGTGCATATTTCACCTAGTGACTCCATATTCAAAGAATCCATTTTTCAGAATTCCTATGGCGACTCCACTATCAAAAGATTATAAAGTTTGAAGAGTTGATTCAGTATATTCATTTGTCAAGATGAGTTATTTGTCTGCAAGGTATGCTCCTATGAATCATGCTCACATTCCTGGTTTTCCAAATCGAATACCTAAAGTGGATTGGCAAACAGGTCTTCCAAAGTTTAAAGATCAAAAGAATGATGATGTTGCCCTTCATTTGGTTAGATTTCATATGCATATACATAAGCTGGGATTTAAATTGCATGAGGATTCTTTAATGAAAATGTTCATGGCTAATTTAGAAGGAGATGCAAGGTCATGGTATGAAGGGTTACCATCAGAAATTTTTTTTCCTCTCACTGATTTTCATACAGTATTTCATGAACATTACAAAAACCAATACCCCTCCTTGTTGTTGGTTCAAGATTGTTGTACGCATGTTAAAGGTTTCATTGGAGATTTGGAAAACATGTATAGTGATGATGATTTAATGGATGAAGAGATTTTAGAAATTTTATATGAGAACCCATTTCATAAAAAAGGAATACAAACTAACTATCTTCACATTCAAGAGAACTCTCGGCAGTTAATAATTTCTTCCTCGACTGAAAGAGACATGAGCCAAAACTTTGATTCAACCAATTACATTTCTTTTCCTGAAGTAGATGATAATTTGCATCAGTATTGTAAATCTTTGTGTGACCAAGAAGGAATTTGGGATGGTCAATCAAACCCTTCTTCATATTATTCAACCTCTAAAGTTTTGTTTCAAGATGAGGTTTCTTATTCCCAATCAGAAAATTTATTTTTGCAGCAGCAATTTTCTCTAAGTTCTAATGCTTCTGTGGGTGATTACATAAATAATTCTGATTTTGGAAATTTTCAGTCTTACAGTCCCTCCACATATTTATTTTCTAAAAATACAATTAAAGATAAATCAAACCTTGGATTAGAATTCGAAAAAAGATATGAGCATGGAGATGATCAGCCTAGTGATGTGAAAGAAGAGAGTTATACTCTTGATGGTTTTTCTAAAGATTGCGGTCAGCTTGTTAAAAATTATGTTAGTGATGGTTTTAAAGAAAATTTTAGTCTACTTATATAATGAAAAGGAAGAGGAATCATGCCATCAATCTTAGTATGTGAAAGAACCAACAATGTCAAATAAACAAAGGGATCACAAATAAGGAGATGAAGACTCTCAATGGGATGTTTCTTTAAATCTTTCCAATTCAGAAACGTTTTGTCAAGAAGACATCTTTCTGCTTAATCTTGTTGAAGAACAAACTAATATTCCTCTTGAAGTGCTTGAGAAGAATGGAGTTGTAAATGTAGAAATATTAAATGAAGTTGCTGATATATCATTGAAAAACAATCATGATAATTCCTTTCAAAGCTCTTCTAAAGATCGATTTGACAGTATGCAAGAGGAGTTACTTTTTGGACAACCTTGTCATGACAAACAAGTGATTGAGTATTTTGAAATTTGTCATGTTTTTTTATGATCCAGTAGCAGAATACATGGATAAATTTTTCAGATGGAGTAGTTGGTTATATGTTTGCAGCAAAGGACAAATTTTTCATCATAACCTATTTCTATTTTGTTCTCATGTTCTAATTTCGATCAAGCATGAGGAAGAAATGGAATTATTGGATAAATTGCTTGATTGGCTTCATTGGAAGTCAGATTTTGCTTGATTGGGAATTTGTTCTTAGTTAAGTAGGATAGGTAGGCATGAATAAGCTCAACATGGCGAGCATTTCTTTCAGCATTTTTAAGTTTGGTTTCAGTTTCAAGTGCAATTCAGTTACATGTTACAGGTTGACAGAGTGGGATTTGTTTGTAAAATGGTGTCAGTTGATGGTTCAATTCAAAACAAGTTGAGGATTTCAGAAATAAATTAAGAGAAACCCAATGGATTTGGCACCTGGTCTACAGGGTTCTTTGCTACCTCGCAGGGAGGATAGCATCCCTAGTTGGAGCTAGTTGTTAGCACTAAATTTATTTTTGTCGAAATTGGTCTTATTTCCTCCAAAATTTTAAGTTTTCATGGGTGATTGAGTTGGTTTCCAAAGTTTTCTCATTAATCTATTTCCAAGTTGGCAAAGAAGAGAAGTTAAAGGAATTTTAGGTAAAAAGAGAAATAAGTTTTTCACAAGTGGGGCAAAAAGTTTTATTAACTTTTGAATGAAATTTATAAAATGGGTTTTATAAACTTATTATTTTATTTATATTCAAACGTATATAGTTTTGGATATTTTTTCCAAAGTAAAAAAAGCAGCCTCTTATTCACCAAACCAAGTCTTGATGAAGGTTTAAGCGCTAAACAAGATCTATTACCTTTCTTAAGGTATAATCAAACCACTAGCACATATAATAATACAACGACTAATGTAAAAAGTGAAAACTCATCAACAAGTATTAGTGTTTCCGGAGAGTAAAGTTGTGAGGTGGTTAAATTGGAAAGGTGGTAGCAGAATTTAAACCACTTTCCACATGGTAACTTTTGGTGAATTCCACTGAGGAAAGCGGTAAAGAAAAAACAACTTAGTGGAGGATCCAGAATAGACCATTATATAAAGGTAAAGTTGAATTGGTTTTTAAAAATCATTTCATTTGTGTTCTGTGGGCGAAAGGAAGGAGACAGTCCACCATATTTCCAAAGTCAAATTTTACATGTTTACAATCATAGGGAAAATGGCAGAGATAAAGAGTCTGATCAAGGAGCTGGAAATTGGTTTTAATAGAGCAAGAAAATGGAAGCCACCACTCAAAAATGTAGAAGGTAAGCCCAAAAAGAACACCAGCCTAGAAGTGTTGCAAAAATATATACAGTGAGAACATTCATGAAGGTATCGGTATATGTTTAAAGTCTTACAAACTGAATTTACAGTGGAGAGTGTGCCAAAGCATCGGATTATTCAAGTGTTTGGAGGAACTATTAACAAATATGGCTACCTTGATCAATCAATTCATGGGATTTATCTTAAAATAGATGATCTTACAAGGATATATGCTCTATGTTCTCTGTTTATGAATTACAATTAAACAATTCAAGGTTTAGAAGCAACATAGCATATTTTTTTTTCTTTCCGAAAATGACTGTTTTAGTCATTTTATTCAAAGACCTGTTTCCAGTAAACAAAGAAGAATTTTCAAAAACTAAAAGAGTTTTTTCATCATAACATTATGATCTACAATAAACTCGCTCCGGTTTTACCCAGGTGCTACATATTGGGAGAATCGAAGTCATCTTCAGAGGGAAAATGTTCATATTTCAAAATGACTGTTCTAGTCATCAAATTAACATAATTGTTTACATCAAATAAAGATGAATTTTGAGAAAGTGAGAGATTATTTTCTTCAAAACATACCTATCCACAATAACCTCTTTCATTTTTCAAACAGGTGCTATGGTGTAGGAGAAACAAATTCATTTTTATAGGCCATTTTTCATGTTTTCCAAAGGACTATTTCAACCATCAAATTCAAAGAATTGTTTCAGACAAATGGAATTTAATTTTACAAAAGTAAGAGAGTTTTGTATTCCTAATAGGACTATAATAAAAAACCTCCTTCATTTTTTACACATTAATCACAGGTTGGGAGAATTTAAAAGACCTTCACAAGTTATTTTTCCACAAATCTACAATTTTATTATCTGAGTCATCAGTTTCAAAGGAAGATTTTGAGGAGATTGAGATGATTTTGAAGAAAAGAAGACATGGGTTTTGTTGGGAACATGTCCAGTTACAAAAAACTCTCCTATATTTCACACAACTATCACCATTAGAGATATACAGGATAAACTTTGTTGTAACTATTTCTATTTTTAGAGTTCAGTTAGGTTTCGAATTCAAGGTTAGGTAGAGGTTATTCTTCTATTAATTAAAATGTAATTGATAGTTTTAGGGGGGATTTTCAAGAGAGAAGAGGCTCTACATTGTAATGGCTTCAAGTTTTCAGTAGATTAATGAAGTTTGCAAAGGAGTAATGTAAAACCTTTTTCATGTCAGAGATTCTTGTGCCATCTTTTTATTCAGTAAGTAATTTATTTATGTGACTATATATCCTGTTTCCCACTCCATTTTGTATTTGATTTCATGATTGAGCATTAGTTTTTATGGGATAGAATTCATCCTACATGATCTAGGTCCATCGTTCAAGCATTTTCAAAATATTTTCTTCTAAAGTCTTGCAGAATTCACCCTAGTTAGGTGCTCTGTTTGATGGGATGTCTCCCTTTGTCTGCTAATCAACTTGCTAATACCTAAAGACCAAGGAAATGGTGCCTACCTCACCTCTATTCATAAACCTTCAAAATATTACCTCCTGCAACCTATTTCATATCTTATTGTTGACTCCATTTCCCAATGGTATCCTCCATGACTGTCTTACAAAGTCTTTTAAAACAAACTTGTCATATTTGTCCCATTAGAAATATGACCTTTTGATTGTCTTTGATTGAATATATTGAGTATAAAAACTTTGTAAATAGTGAGAGATCCCTTTCTGACTGTATTAAGTTAGAAATACATTCTAAAGTGGTTTTTGATGTTACCTTGGGATTTACCTTTCACAACCTAGGTACATTCTGAGTTAGTAACATCATCAACATGACCTTCCATGGGAGAATGGAATGAGGTATTTCCCCAAGAAGGTTGTTGGACCAAGGGAGGTGAGTGTGAAGAATACGGTACTCCACTTTTTGCAACCACATTATCTCCCACTTGGAAGGTGGTAGTAGCTCCTTGATCAATAGCTTCCATTGGATTTTCTCTTGAACCAGGAATAAAATCGGGTGGCAAGCCCCGTACTCTTCTGGACTGTCTTAACTCAGCTAATTTGTACAGTTCCTATCTTACCTAGGTTCTGAAAAAAGATTTCCGTACACAAGCTATAGGTCAAAACAAACACACTTAAAATGGTAGGAGGAGTTCAAAGAGTCAGGTCTCTCACCAGGATTGTCAAGAAGGTGCCACTCATGATATACCTTGAGGGTACGTGTGTATCAATCTCCCTGAATGATTTTTCAGTGTAGGCTCTAATCAAGATGGCCAAAAGGATTTTCTCAGATGGATAGGGTATCCTAGTGGGGTCTCCCGATATACTCAAGGTATGTGGGAGCTCGAATCGATAGTAGTGTTGTCTAATGCATAACCGTACACACTGGGGCCTTTCGATATACAATTGAGTACATGAAGTACCTTTCTATATACCTCAAGGGTACATGAAAGGCCATTTGATATACTGATAGTACGTGGAAGAACCACGTGAGTCCCATAATGTAATGCAGACAAATAATGATAGCTCCTACGCTTAACAACGCTCGAACACGTCTCTAACCTATCACTCCAATTGCTAGGTAAATTTTAACCTATAACTACTGTTAATTTTAAAGTGGAAGATTAGGTGACTGCGTGATGTTTTGACAGAAAAGTAAAACCATGTAGTATGCTTGTGCAAATATTTCACTTTACCGTTCAGTATGCCTACTTGCGGGAGGGAAAGAGAGCATTTTATTTTGTTTCAAAACCTAAAAAATACTTCTAAACAATAGTCTTGAACACAAAATCAAAGACAAGCAGTACTTTTCCAAACTGATTTCTCTTTTCTGAAAGCAATGAGAAGGGGAAGAAGCTCTTTTCCTAAAAGAAAAACAAGAAGCACACTATATGCAAATGCACTCTAGTTTTCCAATTTTCTCAAAACATAAGCAAATCTAGCTTAAAACTACCATATTTTTTATTTTGATTGAGATAGTTCTAAATGCATAAGAGACGAAAGAACATGAATATCCTGAAAGCTTATGATTCCAATCAAAGAACCAATGTCCAACGCTCAATGATGATAACCTAGTCTCAGTCAAAAATTTTATTTTTTAAAGGAAGGAAAAAGAAGTTTACTATGTAAACAAGAAATGAAACCTAGAAGCTAATCTAGTGTTCTTATTTTAGTCTATATAACAGAAACGAAAAGAGATCTTACTAATACCCTAATCTTTTCAAGAAACAAGAAATCCTTTTGCAAGCACGACCAACAAGCACCAAAGTGAATGAACAACAAAAAATCCTACTCTAGCTTTTGAATTTCCTAATCAAACCAATCTTAAACCATACAATTTCAAGCCATAAGCATCAGATTCTATCACACAACTCAAATTTTTACAAAAAAATGAGGAAGAGGGGCCTTGGAATGATGCCTACCTGGCACCTCACTTCTCAGGTGTTGATAGGGAGGTTCTATCCCAGCACCGCTTCTCGCCAATGGGATATAGGCAGTGGCACCGCGTGCTGCCCACTCTATTAAGGTGGTGGCACCGCTCCTCATACACTGCATGGGTGCAGTTCACTGAAAAATTCCAAAACACAAAGAGAACGATAGATCCAGTCAGAAAAAGACTAGATCAAGGTAAAAAATGCTAGATTGAGTATAAAAATAGAGCACAAAAGGTTGAAATGATTCAGATCTGAATAGATCTAGAAGCTTGAAACCCAAATGGACTAAGTCATAAAGTATATATGACTGAAGAGAGTTGGATAAGGAGCCTAGATTTAGACAAGAGTTGAGAACTAAGGAAGATCAAAACAACTGATACATATCTCTATTCCCCAGTGGAGTCACTAGATTTGTTAGCCGGAATATTTCACCTTCTGCGGATAGTAAGGTGTTCCACTCGTCTGAATGGTTCAAATCTATAACAAATGAAGGACAAAAATTGAATACCCTCCCTAGACATCTAGATACCTAGAATGTCATGATTCGATAGTAACCCTCTGTACCTGCAATCAGCTTAAACACACAAACACATCAAAGCTGCCAGAATATGATCTACTAATCCATGTTAGTGACTAAGGAATCTAACAACTTACATGTGAAATCAAACAACAACAATAACGTGGGATGGAAATCAGCTTTGTATTAATATAAAAATGGAGAAGTTTACAACCAATTAAGCCTTAGTGTTGACATGCATCTCCATGAATCCAAGCACTCTCATCCCCATAAGCTTCGACTTTAGCTCTCTATGCTCTCTAATGGCTTGGGCCAAGTGATCATTCCAACAGCATAACAATACCTTAAGAGTTATCCCCCTCAACCATGGATATGAGCTTGTATTTATAAGGCTCAATGGATAGGGATGGTTGAGAGATTAATGGATGAGGTGGCCTCTAAGATCCTATAATTAGGGATCTCGAGCTCAACTGACCCACAAAGATAGGGATAAGGGAGGACACAAGGCTCATGATCTAGAAGCCTCGAGAAAATTCTATTTTTCCCTTTTTACCCAGGGTACCACGTTTCTCCTTCAATTATAGAGCGGTTCTGGTAAGAAACACTTATGTACTAAGGGCCATAAGTGGTGGCACCACTTGTGGACAACAAGGGATAGGTGGTGGGAACAAGGTACCGCTCCTGGACAATAGGGAAAGCGCGGGGCTGGAAATTTTCATGAAAGATTGACAGTTAGCATAGGTTTCCACTCCAAGTGTTGGGATTAAGGGAAAATAGGTATGTCAAAGGTCTTATCACATGATTATGATAGGATTTTGGTATAACACTCTGATTCATAGACGTGCCGACAGAGGTTGTCACTAGTGTAATCTCTATTTTATATCAATAGAAATATCTTTTCTTGTCCGATAATGTGTATTTAAATTAGTATTTGATCCATGGATGGTTCTAAATGCTTATATGTTATTGATTATATATGCTAGAGTAGGTCTAACACAATTATATATAGCATGCTTGTCTTGTTTGTTGAGTGTTGAGATAGAAATTTATCAATACAAGCTGGAGTTGGAAAGCTCAACGGGGATCTACATCAACCATCCGGAATAAGGTACAAATCGAGATCCTTTAGTGTTAGATATTTGGTTTCTTTTACATATAGGAAATGATTGATTTCTGGAGTCAAGATGTTTGTTGTGGTAACCCAAGCCATAGGAATTTCTCTCCATAACAAAATTGGGTCAAACTCACGTATATACACGAGAAATGGATTAAAAGTCGCGTATGGCAATTATTGCATGCTTTTAGGGATGATATTGGAAACATCAAAGGCACAAAAATGGTCCATGGGATCTAAAGAGTCTGCAGAGAGACAGGGAAGGCCATAAAAGTGTGATTCACCATGTGTGGTAAAATCAACTATAACACATGGGGTTTGCTAACCCTGAATACTTATTGTTTACAGGGGTGACCTCTTCTCTGAATCTGAATTCAATCAATATTCTACACTATGGCTAGTTTTTTATAGACTTCTTATGCACACCCCACCATCTAGTGGGTGAAGCTTTTAGTGCATGATCCAGTGGACAAGCATTGCGAATCCATTACATATCCTTCAAACTCACTTAAGAAGGCCACAAAGTTAGGTAAACCCTCATAGGTGGGTAGCTCGTGCAGCTCATTCTCCACCCATTGCATAGACCTGGTAACTCTTGCACACCTCCTCATAGAGACTTCATGTAGTCTATTTTGACAATTTTCCAAAGCTTCCCCTGAGTCAGATGTGCAAGAAATAGCACTCTTCCAGTTCAGGTTTCCATCCGCTTTTGGATTGATGCAGTCTTCTTGTAATGTAGTAACATTATAGATTTGGTCAAGGTAGTCCTCCTGTCCATCATTATATACAGGTTCGACATATATTTTTCCCTCTAATGGATTAATGGGTGACACCACTCTTATCTCATTATCCTCGAATGAGAGGATACTTTTCTTGAATTTTATAATATTTTGGTTGTCTATAGCCTAATCTATGCCCAATAATGTAGGATATGGGTTTGTGTCATCAACAATATTAATGAATTCAAAGTACGTGAATGTGTGTAATCCTTCAATGTCGATAGGGACCTGACTCAACTGACCAATGGGTAGGACCTTATCCTGATTCACAAGTCACAGCTAGACAAGGGACCAATCCAAGTGCGGATTTCCCATACTTTCCCAGGTTTGTCGCATCCAAATATTGACATCAGACCCTAGGTCTAAGATGATGTAATCCATGTCATAGTTGCCTATCTGCGTAGTCATTCTTAACTCACAGCCAGTTTTAAAATTCTTTTTGACTTAGTTAAATTTATTTTAAGGTTGTGGCTCTATGGGTATCTCTTCTATCATTTATTATAGTTTTGCAATAACATCTTTATCTTGTATTAGCGTTATACAACTTGACAAAAAGGATTTGAGCTTACTAACCTTTTGTGGGACATTCTTCTGAAATATGCGTTGAAATCATTCAGGAATATCCTTTACTTCTTCTGACATCGATGGTTCTACTAGATCCAAAAACTCTGGTCACACTTCCAAGAATACTTCCGTTTGTTTCTGGACATCAAATGATAGCTTCTTTTATGTCGCAGGTCGTACCTGTGGTTACAGTTGTTCTTGTGATTTATCCTGATTAGTTCCGGTTGCAGCCCCTCCATGTGTTATGACAACGACATTTGGATCTTGCGGTTTAGTCAAAATCATCTAAACATTCATGTTGGGATTTTGGTTTACGTTCTCCATAGGGTTAGGTCCTATGATAGTCCTTGCTTACCACTTTGTGATCAACTGAGGACATTGCTCCACAGTATGGTCTTGTCCCTTACAGTATGAACATGTCTTCGTCGGTTCTAAGGAATCTCTGGCA
>LPNX011158976.1:126954-199181 GCA_001517045.1 Pseudotsuga menziesii | reverse complement strand
AACTGCTTTCCAATGGTACCCTATGCTTTAATATATGATGTTTACATACCCACGTTTACCTTGTCCATGTTCTATAAACAATGGTCAAATGGGGGGGGGGCAGGGGCACAGAACTAACCAAGCCCGTTGACGATAATCCATCCTTAGATCTCAATATTGGCCTAGCCAAGAAAAAGAACCAAACCTATTGATTGATGATAGGAGAGCCAACTTCGAGGCTTGAATGCAAGCAATGACCAAGCCAACTTACACATTGATGCCAGGGCTCATGTGCCTTATTGATAAATGTTTTTTTTTTTTAAAACGCCTACAGACGTCGCTTAACCGACGCTTCTGTAGGCGTTTTTTATTTTTTAAAAACATTCATAAACGTCGCTTAATCGACGCTCAATATCCCTATCCGTCGCTTAATTGACGTTTCTAAATGTCTCTTTTCCGACAGTTATAGTTTCTATCCGTCGCTTAATCGACGTTGCTAAATGTCGCTTTTCTGACAGTGATAGTTTCTATCCGTCGCTTAATCTACGTTTCTAAATGTCTCTTTTCCGATAGTTATAGTCCATATCCGTCGCATAACCGACGGAATATCATGTCGCTTATACGACAGCCACAGTTGATATCCGTCGCTTATCTGACGGAACTGCTATCGCTTTACCGACGGAATGAAGAGTTATTTCATTAAAAAATTTCAGTACTGTCGAAGAAATTCCGTCGCTTAACCGACACTGTAAAATTAAGCGATGGTTACCTAGGTGTCGTTTAAGCGACGGTTACCTAGGTGTCGGATCACCGACGAAAAGTTTCCGACGGTTAAAAAAAAATCAAAGTGTCGTTCATGCGACAGAGAAGTGTCGAAAATCCGACATGATAGCCGTCGGATTTTTGGTCAAAATGTAGTAGTGACCCAACCATAGGACAGCATGCTCCTTAATCTCTCAGCAACGCTGCCACCCCCGAGTCAAGCATGATTCCCCAAGGAATAAGGAACTAATAGGCTTACACATAGCCAAGGATAACAAAATAGCCAAGCCGACATAGTTGGGTTTCTCAGGAAAACAATAGATCATCCAAGCTAACACAGTTGGGTTTATCAAGCCATCAAGGAGCTGGGAAAGGCTAAATGCTAAGCTGGTGAGCTCATTGAAGAGCTAAGGACACCGACACCAGAACTAGCCTAACTTCTAGGACACCCACACACACCCAACACAAGGAAATCAATCCTTTCTCTGCTACACAGTCCCTCAAGCCCTGACCTCCCTTCCAGTGCTATTTAGGGGTTGTGGAGAAGAAATTTATCCCCATAGCTCTGTCTATGTGGTTCCCAAACCCACCAGGTTTTTTAAGCAAACCAAGCCCTCATCCCCACTCCAACCTAGTCCGAAGATCCACCACTGCATGCATGCAGCGAAACCAACAATTACAGCTTGGATAGGGGAAAACAATACCAGGATCTTTCCTGATCCTATCGTGGCCAAAATGACTCAACGATAACCTACAGTAGCTCCAAAAACATGAAGGAAAACACCACCAACAAAACATAGGTGAACTTACAGCAACCACAGATCAGGGGAAGAGAAATAACCTGATCTCACAATGAAGCAACCGGATCATTACACAGTCTGTTAATGGGACAAAAGGGGAAAAATGATTCTCTGCATAGACAGGAGGAAGAACATACACAGAGCACCATCAGTGAGGAAACGTACACCCAGCAAAAATTGCAAATGGCTCCTCCACCAGGAAAATCGTGGGTGACAACCATCCGTTTTCCAGCTCTACGTGAGTGAAAAAAAACCACCAAGACTCTTGTGCATGAGAACATGAACAAAAACACCGTTTGCGTGAGAGTGAGCAAAAACTGGCGAGAGATTGGGAGAGTGGAAGCGTCCCTTGCTATTTTCCTTTCCCCCACATGAATGGATGATCTAGCTGGTGGACTGTGCGTGTGGGAAAGCCTGCCACCCACCACCCCCCAGCAATAACTGCCCCCAACTAACCAACATAAGTATTAACTGGGTGGTTGACACATGGATTTTCCCCATAGATTCAAGGTTTCACAATCCCCCCCCCCTATCCTTAGGAAAATCACGCCCTTTTCAAAATAGTTGCATTGACATAGCTGGTTGGGGTTCTTTTAATTAAAATGCCTAGTTACATGATGCCACAACTTAATATGTGCCGTAAATCCTGATATACCGTCGGTAACAATTCCAATCTTCAAAACATAACATGACCAAATCGATGGTGGGGCTTTTTCCTTTAACTCCAAACCATGATTATTTACAATATATATATATCATGTATATTTAATACATCAGGGTCAAAACCGGGGTGTTACATTCCCCTCCCCCTTCAATAGCACTGTCCTCAGTGCTTTACAAAATTTGAACAAAATGCTACACTAGTATTGCCTCAGTGTTCCGCAGAATTGAATAAAAATGGATGTGCCAATTGCATGGCATCCTCCAGCTCCCACGTAGCCTCTTCATGTCTGAAGTGCTCCCATTGCACATTTACCTGCCCTATGGCCCGGTTCCGGAGAATTGTGACCTTCCTATCGAGGATGTACATTGGCTCGATTTGGAACTCTCCCTTGGGTTCCACCTGAATCACATCCCAATTTATCACATGGTTAGGATCATGCACATATCTCTTAAGCAAAGAAACATGAAAAACATTATGAGCTCTAGTACTAGCAGGCAATGCAAGTCTATATGCAACTGGCCCTATTCTTTCAAGCACTTCAAATGGCCCACAACATCTTGGTGACAACTTGGCACAATTTCCAAGCTTCAAGGAACTCTTCCTTTCCCTCACTCTAAGGTAAACATGATCCCCAACATTGAACTCCCTGTTCACCCTATGCTTATCTACATAGCTTTTCTGTCTGTCCTGTGCTGCTTTCAGATTATGCCTGATCTTTACAACCTCTTGCTCCATTTCCTTGAGCAATTCTAGTCCAAGTACAACCCTGTTCACTGGATTATCCCAAGTCACTGGGGTCCTACACCTTCTTCCATACAAATCTTCATACGGACTCATCCCCAAGGATGCCTGCTGTTCGTTGTTATAAGCAAACTCTACCAAGTGTAAGTAATCTTCCCACTTGGTTGGTTTGTCCATCACGTACATGCGAAGCATGTCTTCAAGCACCTGATTAACTCTCTCTATCTGCCCATCTGTTTGAGGATGGTATGCAGTGTTGAAGCTTAGCTTTGTACCCAAATCTGCAAACAACCCCTTCCAAAAATTGGAAGTGAACTTGACATCTCTGTCAGAGACTATTGCCTTCAGCAATCCATGCAATTTGAAAATCTCCTTCATGAATATCTTTGCAATGTCATCAGTCTTATGCCTAGAATTAACCGGTATAAAATGTGTTGCCTTTCTCAACTTGTCTACCACAACCATGATGGAATCATGCTATCTCCAAGTCATTGGAAATCCTGTAATAAAATCCATGGAAATAACTTCCCATTTCCATTCTGGAACTGGCAAAGGCTGCAACAAACCTACTCGGTGTTGATGCTCAACCTTTACTTGCTGTCATTTCATGGACCTTGAAATGTATTTAGCCATATCCTTTTTCATTCCTGACCAAAAGTACTACTTTTTGGCTATAGCAATTGTCTTCTGGTATCCTGGGTGACCAGAATACAGAGCTTGATGGATTTCATCCATAACAACTCTCCTCAAATCTGCTACATTTGGAATATAAATTCTA
Organism: Pseudotsuga menziesii; assembly: GCA_001517045.1. Lineage (NCBI taxonomy): Eukaryota > Viridiplantae > Streptophyta > Pinopsida > Pinales > Pinaceae > Pseudotsuga > Pseudotsuga menziesii. The sequence goes on along the minus strand of LPNX011158976.1, from coordinate 195,457 downwards.
CCTTTATAAGTAAGAAGTCCATATTCTTCCAATTTATATCCCTCATACCTCTTCTCAAGACTTTTCCACTGCAATTTGTCTTTTACTAGCTCATACAATTCATCTCTGATAGTACAATTAACAATCTGCTGCCTCAAATATGATTGGAAAATACTAAGGGATGGCACATGCATTTCCTGCACCTTCCTGCTGAGTGCATCAGCTACCTTATTCTCTTTTCCTTTCATGTGCTTGATTTCAAAATTGAACTCACATAAAAACTCTAGCCATCTCGCTTTCCTAGCATTCAGAGTAGGCTGATCAAATATATACTTCAGATCACAATGGTCCATCCCTAGTTCAAATCTTCTACCCATCAAGTAATTCCTTGACATCTTGAGGGCATGTATTATGGCTGCCATCTCTAGATCATGAGTGGCATAGTTCTTCTCATGCTCCTTTAGCTTTCTCAACTCATGACATATCATGTGGTTGTCCTGCATAAGGACTCCTCCAAGCCCTTGTCCGCATGCATCGGTACACACCACAAAATCTTTCTCTGGATCTGTAACTTTCAATACTTGTGCATTGGTGAGAAGATTCTTCAACTTTTGGAATCTTTCTTCACACCTCGATGTCCATTCGAACTTCATCCCCTTCTTTTGCAAAGAAGTGATGGCATGTGCAACTTTGGAGAATCCCTCAATGAATCTTCAGTAGTATCCTGCAAGTCCCATAAAAGATCTTACATTTGTCACATTTCTTGGAGTAGGCCAATTCATAATGGCTTCAATCTTTTCAGGGTCCATTGATATACCCTCCTTAGAGATAATGTGACCCAAATACTGAATTCTGTCTCGATAGAAGTCACACTTGCTCAGCTTTGCATACAGCTGATGCTCCCTGAGCAATTGCAACGTCAATCTCAAATGCTCTTCATGCTCTTTCTCATTCTTAGAATAAACAAGAATGTAATCAAGTAAAACAAGAAAAAACTTGTCCAAATATTTGCTGAAGACACTATTCATAAGGCACATAAATGTAGCTAGTGCATTTGTGAGGCCAAATGGTACCACTACAAACTCATAATGTCCATACCTTGTTCTGAAGGCTATCTTATGAATGTCTTCATCCTTGATTCTCACCGGATGGTAACTAGACCTCAAGTCAATCTTGGAAAATACCTTTGCTCCTCTCATTTGATCAAAGAGGTCATCAATCCTAGGAAAAGGGTATTTATTCTTCACAGTAACCTTATTCAATTGTCTGTAATCAATACATAAACTGAGTGTACCATATTTCTTCTTTACAAATAGAACTCGTGCTCCCCAAGGAGACACACTTGGTCAGATATACTTCTTTTCCAACAACTCTTGCAGTTGCATCTTCAATTCTAGCATCTCTGGTGTACTCATCCTGTAGGGTGTCTTGGACACTGGTGCTACTCCTGGCACAAGTTCAATTGTGAAATCAATGTCCCTCTTTGGAGGAAGCCTTGGAATCTCATCAGGGAACACATCATTGAATTCCTGTAACACCTGATAGTCGTCCAACCTAGGATTTTGATCTCCTGTTGCCTCCAAAATATGAGCTGCATACAACTGGCAACCTTTCCTACAGAACTTCTTTAACTGCATTGTTGAAACCTGCCTTACTGCAATCACCTTTGGAATACCTTTGACAACTACTAGGTTTCGTTCTTCATCCATGCATTCAAAAGTCTTGTTATAACAGTCAAGATTTACCTTGTGAGCTTCTAACCAATCCATTCCAATGAGAACATCATAGGAACCAAGCGGTAGAACATTCGAATCTACACAAGTGATCAATCCATTCATAACCAATGGACATTTCTCTACCACTTCACTGACCTTTCTCTTAGTCCCAGTGGCTAGCTATGCTTTACTTTCTTAAAAGCACAAATCTCCACTACTCTAGGAGTGATGTAACTATGAGTAGAACCAGGGTTAATCAAAATAGAAACAGATTGTTCAACAATCTTATCTGCTACTTCAACCACAGTTGACTGGTGATCTTCCTGGCGGTCCTCTATTGCTGCATAAATCCTAGGGACTACTCTTGCTTCTTGACCCACTGTTTCTACTTCTTGAATGTTATAAGCTGGTCTTGCACTCTCATTCTTGAGTGGACAAGTTTTGCGCATGTGGGGTCCTCCACATTTCCAACATTGGAGTGGTCTTCCATTCTGTTGTGGATCTTTAGGCTTTTTTCCTATCACTCCAACTCGATTACTCGCAGCTTGGGATGGCTGCTTCTGCCGATTCCTGAATCTAGAAGGTTTGAAACATTTCTTTCTTTGGTCAAACTTCTCATTCTTCTTGTCCTTCCATGCCTTATGGTAGTTAGGTTTACCTTTTCTTTGCTCATAGCAATACTTAGCCTTCCTTATTGCTTCTTCAAGAGTTATAGGTTCGTAAAAATCAATTCTGTCTTTGTAAGACTAAGGCAATCCACTCAGAAACCAGTGGACCTTCACTTTTTCATCTCTGATGTACCGAACATACCTAAACAATTCCAAGAACTTATTTGCATATTCATCCATGGTCTGCTGTCCCAATCTTAGCTCATGGAACTCCCTAATCTTGTCATCATAATACCTATCAGAGAGGTATTTCTGCTTGAAATAGTTCTTGAACTGTTTCCACTTCAGTCTCCTTTCATTGATCCTCTTTACTTGCTTGAAGTGTTCCCACCAAATGGATGCCCTTCCATTCAGATTGAATATGGCAACTCTTGCCTTCATTTTCCCCGAATAATCCTAAACTTGAAAATACTTCTTTATCCCAAGAAGCCAAGCTTCAGCTTCTTGTCCCGTCTTTACCTCACCATCAAATGTAGGAGGTTTATCCTTCTTAAATTCATCCTGAGAGCGATCCCTATGGTGTATCCTTCTCTTTTTTATGAGGAGATGAGCTTGTATCCCCAACAGATTCTTTTGAGTTGGATGATCCACTAGAAGTCCTTCTCCTTCTCCTTGTGCTGCTCTTACTGGCTTCCGGTCTTGTTGTACCCCATCCAGATTCTATCTTTATCTGCAAGTCTGTCAAACTCTGCAACATGGCAGCATTCAACTAATGCTGCTCTTCTTGGGCTTTAATCAAGATTCTCATGGTGGCTGCAACATCTGACGGTGTCTCTTGGAATCTCCTTCCATTGGACTCTATGTCATCATTTCCATTACGGACATTTTCTCCCATAGCATCTCTCACATGCTCGTAGGAATTATGAGCATCATATCCATCATGGGTTCTCATAACTGAACCACCACTTACTTACCAAACTGCACTATCTAGAATACTGCCCTTGAAGGTGACTATGATTCTGCAAACGTGTTATTAGAAAATTGTTAGATGCATACATTGATATAAATCAGAACTACTTACCTTCTCCTGGAGAAAAATTATAAATAACATTTTTGCTGAAACACACAAAAATTTTCTTTTTGTTCAGCCCTATAATCCACTGACAATCTGCTGAAAACCCACTGAAAATTAGTTGAAAAACTGCTTGAAAATCGCTGAGAAATCCCCGCATGGAAAACTCAAAATTTACTTGTATAAAATTAGGTCTCATCCCAACTAAAATTTCGACGTTTCGACGGTCAGAACAACTAGCTTCTTGTGATGTTTAATGGAGGTATGATCATCTATTTTCCTTTGATGTGTCATATCCGTAGTTGTTTAAGCTTCCAAACTTTATTGGCAATGCCAAGGACTGTTGATCGGGTGGTTAATTCTGAAGGCGGCCGCAACGACGGGTAGCAAACTCACTGTGGTTTTCGTGGGCTTATAAACCCTGTCGATGGTTGGAACAGTAACCATTGCGGCATCAGCGATCGAAAAAAACTCTCAGCACACAACATCAGCGATCGGAAGCACTATCCATCGGGCAGATAGTTCTGTGGGCATTCACAACGGTGGTCAACAAACCCACTGTGGTGTCCATGGTCCTCAACCTGTTGGCGGGTCAGAGCTCTAAACACTACGTGTCGGCGATCGAAGCATTGGCGGTTGAACTTCTAATCGTCGGAGTGCTAGTCCACATGGTAGCTGAAATGGCGGACTCACCAATAGCTAAATTCATCCGATGCATCGGCGAACCCAACAACTAATTTCTTCCGTGGCATCGGTGACCCAATCCACTAACTTTCTCGGACGTGTCAACGATGTCATCAACTATTTTTCGCCTACATTTCGGCAGTCCAAACAACTAAATTCTTTCAATGTTCACCGCCGCATCGGTGGCTCCATCATCTAATTTTCGCCAATCCACTCAACTAATCTCTGCTGACATTTCGACGATCCTTAGCCATACAGAGCTGTCATTTTGGCACTTCCATCGTCTAATCATCGACGATCCAGTCAGCTAATCTTTTCCGATCACCGATGGTCTCAACACTTAAGTGAATTTTCGGGGAAATTCCTTCCTTTTCCTCTGTGTTGGTGCTCTCATTAACTAATTCTCGCCAATGTTTTGACGGTCTTCAGGGGATCTTCGTCGACGTTTCATCTTTTCGATCAACTAAATTCTGCCGATCCGTTTAACTAATTTTCGCCGAACTTCTCTTATCCTCCACCGCTGTCGGGGCCTACATCAGAGGTCTATCCGTCTAAGTTTTCCACTGAGCCAACGACCTAATACTTAGAAAAATTTCTGAAATCCTTTTTTCCTATCCCTCATCGGGTGGCCTTCCGACTATGCATTCCACTGTATTGGAGGATCTTCCCATTTAGTCCTTTGATGATTCGACGAGTCTGACACTTAGTAAATTTTTCAACGAAATTTTCTGGAATTTTTTTTTTGTCATTCATTTTCTTCTGGGCAGAGGGAAACCTACCTTTGCTAACTGGTTTCTCATGGCCCTCCGAGGCCCAATGCTGCAATGATGGCTCTCTCACTACATCTTCATGGCCCATTCATGCTCATGCTGCAACATAAGCTCTGATACCACACTGTAACGTCCCCGACCCTCCAACTGACGAAGAGGAGGCTACTAAGCCATTAACTATCCGGGAAACTAGCCCCATGAACATGTACATACATATAAAAACCCAAATTCTTGAACATACTACATACTAAGATGCATAATCATACATATACTCAGCAGAAGCAAAACATACAATTCAGCATTCAACATGTCCATCATCATAATTCATTAATAGTAAAAATGATTGCAAAAACATATTAGTCAAGAATACTTATCTTATAAGAACTGTCCTACAACTAGCTACGTCGCTGCAAAATTCCACCCAACCATAGGCAAACGTGATCCTCCATCTCTTAGCAACGCTACCACCCTCGAGCCAGGCATGATTCCCAAGGAATAAGGAACTAGAAAGCTTACACATAGCCAAGGATAACAAAACAGCCAAGCCAACACAGTTGGGTTTCTCAGGCAAACAACAGATCAGCCAAGCCAACACAGTTGGGTTTATTAGGCCATCAAGTAGCTGGGAAAGGCTAAATGCTAAGCTGGTGAGCTCATTGAAGAGCTAAGGACACTGACACCAGAACTAGCCTGACTTCTAGGACACCCACACGCACCCAACACAAGGAAATCAGTCCTTTCTCTACTACACAGTCCTTCAGGCCCTGACCTCCCTTCCAGTGCTATTCATGGGTTGTGGAGAAGAAAGCCAGCCCTCTAGCTTTGTCTGTGTGGTTCCCAAACCCATGAGGTTTTTTAAGCAAACCAAGCCCTCATCCCCACTCCAACACAGTCCAAAGACCCACCACTGCATGCATGCAGCGAAACCAATAATTACAACTTGGACATGGGAAAACAATACTGGGATCATTCTTGGCCCTATCGTGGCCAAAATGACTCAATGATAACCTACAACAACTCCCAAAACATGAAGGAAAACACCGCCAACAAAACGTAGGTGAACTTACAGCAACCATAGATCAGGGGAAGAGCAACAACCTGATCTCATAATGAAGCGACCAGATCATTACACACTCCGTTAAGGGGACAAAAGGGGAAAAATGATTCACTGCATAGACAGGAGGAAGAACATACATAGACCACCATCAGTGAGGAAACGTACACCCAGCAGAAATCGTAAATGTCTCCTCCACCAGGAAAATCGTGGTTGACAACCATCCATTTTCCAACTCTGCGTGAGTGAAAAAAAACCACGAAGGCTCCTGTGCATGAGAACATGAACAGAAAGACCATCTGTGTGAGAGTGAGCAAAAATTGGCGAGAGAGTGGGAGAGTGGAAGCGTCCCTTGCTGTTTTCCTTTCCTCCACGTGAATGGATGATCCAGCTGGTGGAGTGTGCGTGTGAGAAATCCTGCCACCCACCACCCCCCAGCAATAATTTCCCCCAACTAACCAACAGAAGTATTAACTGGGTGGTTAACACATGGCTTTTCCCCATAGGTTCAAGGTTTAACAATCCCCCCTCCTTATCCTTAGGAAAATCATGCCCTTTTCAATATAGTTGCATTGACATAGCTGGTTGGGGTTCTTTTAATTAAAATGCCTAGTTACATGATGCCACAACTTAATATGTGCCATAAATCCCGATATACCATCGGTAACAATTCCAATCTTTGAAACATAACATGACCAAATCGATGGTGGGGATTTTGCCTTTAGCTCCACACCATGATTATTTACAATATATATATATATATATATATATATATATATATATATCATGTATATTTAATGCATTGGGGTCAAAACTGGGGTGTTACAGGTTCCACCATCCAAGTCAAGAGACTCAAATTCTCACACTACAGAGAAATTATTACGTTCAACATCGATTCTCAACTTATCGAAATTTCTCTTAATGAAAACAAGGCACTCAAGCAATCTTGTAGTCTCTGTGCATTCATTTGCATTTATCATGGTATTTTTCTTTCGAACCATGACCTTCATTCAATGTTGTTGTCACCCAGAATAGATGAAGGAGACAACGATTCCAAGATGTGACAACAACATCAGATGAAGGTGGTGGTTCAAATGAGAAAAACACCATGCGAAATGCAAAGGAATGCAGAATGTGGACCAAACATCACATTCAAGCAGAGATGAACATTGCATTCAACATTGCATTCAAGCAGAGCTTAACACACATAGAAATTAAAGGAACACACAATGTGGACGAAACATTCAGTTGAATTGTATTAATTTGAATTGGTTTATTTATACATCATATATGTGGTTGGAGTGGTTACACCCGCTTCAACTCCTTTTTAATTATATTTCATAACATAATTAAATGAAGACAACTAAGGGCCCTAAAGGGTCCCTCCAACAAATTCGTGCAAAAGTAATAGATATGCCCGCAAGCATAAGGAATAGAAATTCCTTATAGTTGTGCCTACACAAGCAGGAAAATGCCTTCAGTTGCATGACAATGTATTTGCAGCCTATGGAAATTCCTGCCAAGTACAAATAAATTGTCCACCAAAGTTGGGATCAAAATGCCCACACTAGTATAATCAATATCCTGTTGATCATAATAAAGTCCATTGAAGGTTGACAAGACAAGCAATGTTGAAGGCTAAAGGTTGATAAGAAGAAACCTTGCATGATGGAATCCTTAGCAAGAACAATGAAGTTTTGCTTGAATCCTTAATTAATGCATAAAGTGACAAACATGGAAGTAAGCAAAGTTAAATATTGAAGTGTTATACAATTTCCCCCCTTCATGCAAGAAGAAAATTGGCCCTCCCTCCATACAATGTTTCTACACAATTGATAAACACTTGTGTAATGTTCCCCCCCCAAGAAGGGACAATTCAACGTTGTTTCCGCCTAATTCGCACCTCGGTTCACGTGGTAGAAATATTCAACCCACTAGGTGCGACCTCGGGGGAAATCAAGAGTCAAGTGTTGTCACTTGATCTTGACTCTGTCTAGGATCTTTCCCAGCGAAGCCAAGGGGGGTGGTCCCTAGTAAAATAAACTAAGGTTGTTTAATCTATGAAATGAAAACAACTAATCTAGGAGATAGAATAATATAAAATATTGAAACTAAGATAAATCCTTAAAAAATAATTAAATCACCAGCATGTAAATGACATTCACTTAACACATGATTTAATTTAAATGCTTAGAAATAAATGATACAATAAAGACCAATGTTATTAGAGTGCTTGCGTAAATGAGGGTTGCCAGTGATGTCTCAATAAGTATTGTCGTTTCCTCTGTTGGTTCCTTTTAAATTATTTAGATTAGTGATTAAGTAGTGGGTTGAGTGTTGGTCAATTTCATTAAAATGTGGTAACGATCTAATTATTAAAGGGAAAGAAGATTCCAAATATACCCGAGGGGTATGTCGAATATGTCCATATTTACTAGGAAGTGACTCTCACAGTGACATATGGGCTATATGGAGTCATGGGGTTGTGTTCAACACTACACCAACAAGGGTGTAGCCTAACGGGGCCCCACGGTCACTTTCTAGTAGTTCTCGCTTCACTTGCAAAATTTCCCCACTAATGTGTAATTTTGAGAAGTGTGAGATTTTCACTTCGGAAATTTTAATTAGAGTGTGAAACTAATTACTAGTCACTTCAATCCCTTTCTGATTATCCCACTGATCCTGCTAATGATCTGCAGTGGTCACAAGAGCATACGGGAATTGAAGCCTTGTTTATTTTAAGATTTTTAATCTTAAATGTGAGTTGTTTAAATCACATAACCGATACTCTTGTTTCCAACAACATAGTTGGATTCATTAATTTTAACTTAGGAAAGTAAAACACGAAAAAAAACGAAAAAAGAAAAAAAAAAGAAAAAAGATGCGAGTCCCCCAAGGGGGATTGGATGTGGGCACTTGGCTTCCCACTTGCCTCTCTTTTTACAATGATTGCAATGAAGAATATATGTGTTCCTTTGTAGAATAGGAAAAACCGATTTTCAAAAATGAGGCTTGAACAATACCTATAGAATAAGAGACAAGAGGAAAGGCTCCCAGATGACTTAAATCTTCAAATTTTTGCTAGAGTGCCTCTCTACCCGTTCATGAATTGCTGCAAAACAACAAGTAATAACTTATAAAATATGCTAAATAATTGATTTAAATAATAAAAATTTAACATATTATTCAAGTACTCTTTAAAAAGTAAAAATTTGAAGTATTGAAAAGTACTTGTTTGAAGCTATATTTATGAGATTGGACTCTAAAAATCAGATCTAAATAAATAGTAAAAGTAAATCAGATTTAGCTTATGATATATATTAGTTCACTAAATCGATTAACATTTGTCAAAGTAACCAGTAACTAGAAAAAAAATTTAAATTTTAGATGAGAGAAAAAGAGGAATAGTAAGCGCTTGAACTTGGGCGATGGGGTCTTCCAAGTGGGACTCAGAGGGATTATGTCCTTCTTGGTATGCTTGAAAATAAAAGAGAGTCAAACTAGAACACATTCCTCATCAAGCTAAGCAACCTACAATCCTTTGAACACACTTGTACAAGAAAGATTATTCACATCGGTGTTAATCACATAAAAATATCATAAAAGATGAATTTAATAAAAAATAACATGTGTCTCTAAGGTATCTTATGAAACTAAACATTAAGATGATACTATTCTCTTACCCTACTAAGAGATTTCTTTCCTTCAAATTCCAATAGTTAATAAAAAAAAACAAGTAATGAAAAGACACATATTACCTCTCAAAACTAACAGTGAGCATCAACACACATGAAGAGAGTCGCATGATTCTAGCCTCAAAAGCCTTTATTCATTCAATAAATTCAACAAACGCTTACAAGATACATGAGCATAAGTTACATACAATTTATTATGTCGAAATAAAGAGAACTTGAAGAGAACTTGCTCTCTTAAATAGAAAAACTCAGCATGAAGGGGCACACTTGCTAAATAATGAGCTTGATAGTTTGGAGTGAATTGGATGTAAGTTGGATCCCCATGCTTTGGGGCATAAAGAAGGCAATTACCAAAATGCCAAACGCTTAACCTCAAACCAAATCTTTCTTTCTTGGGAAAAGTAACCATCTGTTGAAAAAAAATCCAATTTGATATTTAGAAACCGTTTCTTTCCTTTTGACTCTTTAGGAATATTTCTATTTACCTTTTCCAACCCATAGAATCAATTTTTGTCAAGTTTCCATTTTTTTATGAGCTGCTGAATTTCTCATTTTTTTTCCAATTTTTTGGTCTTTTGGGATTTTTCGAGTAATAATTAATTTTGGAGGTAAATAATTACTTGAAAACTTAGGAAAGTGGGTTTAAGGGTTAAGTGGGTGCTCTAAGTTAGAAAATGAGCACCTCCATGTCAAAAACAACCTCCTAGCCCCACTTTTATGGATTTTTGAACTTTTACAATTGACTTATTAAAAATTGTTAGATTTTTATCATTTAAGCTAGCATTAACTTAGGATCTTAACTGAGAGAATAACAAGCAAATCAATCAAACACATGAGACAATTAACACAAATATTTTCCTCGGGGAAACCATAAAGGAGAAAAACCCACAACTTCCTCAGTGATAGAATCAACACCAAAAGCAAAGCCCCAAAAAACAGTAAGATGATCTCCCGACAGTAGTAGCCTCTTTCTTTCTAGGCCCATCAACTTCTTCTTCCTCAGCTATGCACTACAACTGAGTGTGAGTGAGTGTGTGATAAATAGAGAGGTTCACTCTCTATTTATACTAATTCCTGACTTGACAATAACTCACTAGGGCCGACTTCTCTAGAAGAGTCTAATAACCCTAGGGCCCCGCAACTGCGGGGACTTTAACCCTTGAACAATAGGAGGGTTACCCACAATGACTTGACATGACTTGTTTACATTATAGAACCTCCCGATATAAACATCAGGGCATGAAATGACTCAATTACATTATAGATACTTCCCAGAATAAACATCGTAGTACAATACATGAAATATACAAGTGAATACATTCCAAAGTTACAAATACATCAACACTCCCTCTTAACTAGGAAGGTATTATTTCGACACAATTTTCAGCACTGGTCTTCTTCTTTGTATTGATTGGATCATCTCATCATCTTCTTCTTCAAGTTGTCTTCATATTCAAGTCTTCTTCATCTTCAAGTCATCTTCGTCTTCAAGTCTTATTCATCTTCAAGTCTTCTTCATCACAGGATCTGGATCATCACTCGATCTGGATCATCACTGTATCATCATCAAATCTAGATCATCACTTGATCAAGATCATCATCAAGTCTGGATCATCACTTGATCTAGATCATCATCAAGTCTGGATCATCATCATCGGTGCTATCTCAAAATGGTGCTATCTCTTGATTCTTCTCGTCATAGGAAGTTCTAGAGAGCTAGCCATGTTTCATGTTGGTTGTAGGCCTAGCCTTCATGTAGGTCTTCTTCAACACTTATATCTGACACTAAGTCAGAATGGCCCACCCAACTCTTACATCTGACCTCATATTGTCAGAAAGGCATGCCCAGCACTCACATCTGACCTCATCTTGTCAGATAGGCCCACCACTCACATCTGACCATGTGTAAACACATCACGCCAGAATGGCTCAGCACTTATATCTGACCATGTGCAAACACACCGCATCGGAAGGGCTCTGCACTTACATCTGACCGTGTGCGAACACACAATATCGGAAGGGCTCTGCAGTTACATCCGACCATGTGCAAACACACCGCATCGGAAGGGCATTGCACTTACATCATTAGAGGAATTTTGGGGTCTAAAATGGGCCTCCTAAGGAAAATAATAAAATAATAGTTAAAATAATAAAATAATATTGATTAATTTTGGAGGAAGAAAGAAAAAAACCACATTTTGTGTTCATATTTTCGACATATCTCCATGTGTTTTTACTCAAATTTTGATAGGGAGAGCTCGTTGGATGCGGAATTTGATTCCGCATACAACGAGTACCCACACTGCATACTTTTGATGGACCTCGTTACCCCAAAAACAAGAAATACCTGAAAAAACGTGATGATGATGTCATCATCACATTTTTTCAGGTATTTCTTGTTTTTGGGGTAGCAGGGTCCGTCAAAAGTATGCAGTGTGGGTACTCGTTGGATGCGGAATCAAATTCCGCATCCAAGGAGCTCTCGCAATCGACATTTGAGTAAAAACACAATGAGATATGTCGAAACTACGAACAACAAAAGTAGTTTCTTTTAATAACAAATATGTCAATTCAACCATTATGGTTGACTTATTTTATTGAAATTCTATTGGTTCTTGAATTCCAACTCACAAAAACTTATTTTGGCATGTTTTCTTATAAGGCCCATTTTAGACCCCAAATTTCCTCTAATGTTTGACCATGTGTAAAGACATCGCGCCAGAATGACTCTCAGTCCTAGACTGAGGATTCCTAGTAACTGACCAGGTGCCTCCATTCTCCCAGAGAATGGCATCTTAGCACCAAGATAAGTATTCTTGGTAATTGACCAGGTGCCTCCATTCCAATAATGGCATTCAACACTTATATTTGATCATGTAGGAACCAATCCTATAGTCACATCAAAATGGCTCAGCACTCACATATGACATGGAAGGAACCAATCCTCTCACCATGACAGAATGGCTCAGCCCTTACATCTGACCATGGAAGGAACCAAATCCTCTCACCATTTCATAATGGATCTCGAACTCATCATTTCCCCTTGGAGAGAACCTTGATCTGGAGAACACCAATTTTCTCCCCGAAGTACTCAAACTTCACTCTGGCCAATGGCTTCATCAACACATCAGCTATCTGTTTTTCCATCGCAACATACTGGAGCTTCACTACTCCTCTCTGCACCATATTCTTGATATAGTGATACTTGATCTCGATATGCTTCGACTTGTCATGGAACATCGAGTTCTCTGAAAAAATTCACACAACTCTGGTTGTCACAACATATACAAGTAGCATCCAACTGGAGATCAAATAAATCAGACAACAGATTTCTTAGCCACATTGCCTCGCAACTAGTTGAACAAGCTGTGACATACTCTGCTTCAGCTATACTCAGTGCCACATAGGACTGCTTCCTACTAAACCAAGAGATCACACCTGATCCCATACTAAAGAAACATCCTAAAGTGCTCTTTCTATCGATGGCACTGCCTTGCCAATCTGAATCAACATAACCCTCCAGGTTAATATTCTGATTCGCCTCGTTCTTGAGCCCATAATCAAATGTAACCTTCAAGTACCTCAGAATATGCTTTGCAACAATCAAGTGAACATGTCTTGGATCTGTCAGGAACTGGCTCAAGGTGTTCACAACAAAGCAAATATCTGGTCTCGTATTCATCAGGTACATCAAGGACCCAATCATTTGACGATACATCACAACATCAACTGCTTCTAATGAAGCATCACTCAATAGCTTCAAGTTTGATTCCATAGGTGTGGTTATGGCCTTGTAGTCCATCATCCCAAACCTCTTCAGGATCTCTACTACATACTTCTCTTGTCAGAGGAAATTCCATCCACATTCGGCCACACCTCCATGCTTAGAAAATAGTGCATCATAGCCAAGTTTTTCATTTCAAACTCGATAGCAGGATTCCTCTTCATATCAACAATCAACCCATCCATACCTATTACAAACATATCATCCACATACAATAGGAGTATCACTGGGTTACCTTTTTCAACCTTGTAGTAAAGGTTGGAATCTGCTTTACTTTTGGTAAAGCCAAAACTGGATAGAAATCCATCAATTATGTCGTACCATGTCCTAGGTGCCTGTTTCAAACCATACAGGGATTTATTCAATCTACACACATGAGAATCCCTATCATGTGTCTCAAAATCGAGTGGCTGCTCCACATACACTTCCTCTTATACTACACCATTTAAGAAAGCGGTCTTGACATCCATCTGGTGTATCTTCAATTTCATCACTACAGCCAGAGCAAGTACTAATCTGATGGAAGTGCATCTGGCTACAGGTGCAAAAGTTTGTTCATAATCTATTCTTTCTTTCTGGGAGAATCCACGAGCCACGAATCTTGCTTTATATTTCTCTATGTTGCCATCTGCAGCATGCTTGATCTTGTAGATCCATTTGGAAGCTACAATAAACTTCCCTTCCGGTCTTGGGACAACATCCCAAACATCATTCTTCATGATCGATTGATACTCTTCGATCATAGAATCCTTCCATTCTTTTATTTCTGTTGCTTCTTCATAGTTGGAAGGTTCTTTATCAATAATGTCACATAGCAGGGCTACATAACTAGAGCAGGACCTAGTTCTATTTCTTCCTCTGTTTGTTTCTTCTGAAGCTCGATATCTTTCTACACCTTGGATAATTTCACGTACCCAAGCAGTTTTCCTCTTGTAAGGATTCTTCTCCTGAGGTGGATCTACAAGTTCTTAAGGTTCTTCTAATTCTCGATCCTCTTCTTGAATTTCTTCATTCATGGTTGTATCATGAATTCTGGGTGCTTCTGTTTCTTTAGGTTCTTCAGCTGGTCTCTTCCTAGATTTGATATAGGATAAATATTCATCAAATGTTAGATCTCTGCTGATGTCGATCTTCTTGAATCTTGGGAAGTATATTTTGTAAGCCTTCAAGATTTCAGAGTATCCCACAAATATACCCTTCTTTCCTAAAGGATCTAACTTAGTTCTCTTTTCTTTCGGAATGTGTATGTATACAGGACAACCGAATATTCTGAGATGGTTGACTTCTGGTTTTGTGCCGGAGAGGACTTCTTCAGGTTTCTTGTTCTCGATTACTCTATGTGGAGTATGGTTCTGTACATATACCGTTGTTCTGCCAGCTTCTGCCCATAGATGCATGGGAAGATATTGATCATGAAGCATGGCCCTTGCTGCTTCCATGATCGTTCTATTCTTTCTTTCTGCAATCCCATTCTGTTGTGGATTATATGGAGTGGATAACTCCCTCTTAATCCCTGAGTCTTTGCATAGCTCTTTGAATTCATTTGATGTGAATTCTCTACCATTATCTGATCGAAAGGTCTTGATCTTCTTTTCAGTGTGGTTCTCAATCAAGGATTTGAATTCCTTGAACTTGCTGAATACTTCATCTTTGTTCTCTATAAATTATATCCATGTCTTTCTAGAAAAATCAACAATAAAAGAAACATAGTATACATACCCGTTTAATGAACTAGATGACATTGGACCGCATACATCGGAGTGGATAATTTCCAAGATTCCTTTTGCCTTTCTCTCGCTACTTGGAAATGTATTCTTTGTGTTCTTTCCTTTCGCACATCCTTTGCATACACCTTCATGTTTTGTTTGCATTTTTGGGAGACCTTTAACAACTTTTCTTGCAAGTGGTAGTGCTCTGTAATGCACATGTGCAAGCCTTCTATGCCAAAGCTCATTTGGTTCTACCGAGTCATGAACCAAATCTTGTTCTGGTTGGCCCTTCAATTTGTATCATCCTCCTTCTTGTTCCCCAATCACTATTGCATCATCAATAGAATTTCCCTTTGGCCACATGAGAACTTTGCCATCTACAAATGCAACCCTCATTCCTTTTGCATCCAATGCAGATATGGAGAGGAGGTTTTTCTTTAGTCCAGGTACAAACAATACATATTTCATCTTGATATACTTTCTAGAGTCTAACTTATATGAGGATTCACCACTACCTTTCATTGGATACTGGTAGTCATCTCCAAGTTTCACCTTGTGAGGTGATTCATGTTCAGATAGTTTCACAAAGGATTCCTTGAATCCTATCATATGTTTGGAAGCACCACTATCTATAAGCCAATCATTGTTGCCATGTGTGATAGTTCCCGTGAGAGCGGAAATTAGAACATATTCTTCATCACTTGAAGAATCATGATCATTGTCTTGTCTCGTTCTCTATGTGGAAGTTTCATCATCCTCTGCAGCATGGGCATGATGTCTTCTCTTGTTTCCCTTCTTGTGAGAGCTACTTTTGTTTCTAGGACAATCTCTAGGAAAGTGTCCTCTTTCATCACATGTATAGAAAATGTACTTAGACATATCTCTAGGATTTCTAAAGTTACTCTTCTGGTGAGAGTGCTTACCTCTATGGTGGTTAGTTCTGGTTTTCTTGGATTGTACTATGAGAGCTTGATCTTCACTTCCCATCTTTTCTTCTCGAGCTGCTATTTGAGCTTCTTCTTAAGAGCATTCTTCCCATAGTCTGCTGAACTTGACTAGCTTCTTTCTGGCACAGATCCCTTGAATGAAAGAATCCCATGTCCTAGGGAGACCATTCAAGGTGGTCATTACAATCTCTGCATTCTCTACTTCTTCATCCACTACTTCAAGTTGTTCTTTGATATGGGAGACCCTTGTGAAGTATGACTATATGGTCTCCGCATTCTAGATCTTCACATTCTTCAATTGGTTCCACAAGGTCATCTTCCAGTTTATGTTCTTTCTTTCGAACAGTTTGGTCAGGGAATCAAACATAGATTTAGGTGTCTTTAGAGAGGACACCTGTGGTATGAGATGATCGTTGATTGAATCATCAATAGTCCTCTTAGCCATGACCAGGGAGATACTATACTTCCAGGCTTGGAAGTTATCATTTTCTTCCAGGACTAGGGAGATCCTATACTTCCAGGCTCAGAAGTTATCAGCTCCCTCAAGCTTTTCATCAAGCTTGGTATGATGAGACATCTTAATGGAGAAACTCAAATGGAAATACAAAATATTTAGATAATACTAGGTCAAGATGTCGGATCTGGATCTGGAGCTGAATTTCTACAGAGCTGGTTTAGGAGCAGATTAGGGTTTGACTTTCCCGAATTTCTCTCCAACCAAAAGCTTTGATCTTGATCTCTAAACTTCGATTTTGAGGAGGATATCAATTCAGGCCTGGGCTCACTCAAAAATTCCACTTCTATGGAAATCCCTAATTTCCAGCAGTAGTGTCGGGTCAAAAACTGAAAATGCTAATTATACAAAGTATTTCATTTCTCACCTGGACATAAACCTAGTTGTTTTGTTTCATAGTCTTAGCAAGATTTACTCACGGCACAATATTCCAAGACTCTACTATCCTAAGCTTGTTGGTGCACCTCTATCAAATTAAAACATGTAATCAATTTTAATTTAAGCGTTAATTTAATGGCTGTTATTACTCAAGGGTAATGAACGTGGAATTAGTGATGTTACGACTGAGCAATGAAGTAAATATGCACACTTAAAAAACAATGCCAAGTGTAACTTGTTTTTAATCATGAAAAAGGGGTATGCCGCTACATGCAATGCAAAATTTCATTTCAAATGACCATGCAATCATTCCTATATGAAACCCTGATCACTAATTCCATCTAAGCAAACCTAATGCAAGTACCAAATTAATGCATATGCACAATGCAATAAACATGCAAAGACAAAATATTTGTGTATTTTCACTATAGATGCAATGAAAATGCAATAAGAAGACCCTACAAATTATCATCCCCTACAACAAGCCTAAAAACAAGCCAAAAAAGACAATGAGACCAAGAATTCCAATGCACTAATAATAAAACAAAAAGGAGATAAATGACAAGAATAAATTTCAAACAAAATCAATGAAAAAGACATCTCCAGTCACAATAGAAGCTGTCAATAGGAAGCACAAGAACCTAGGAAGACTCAAAAATATTCACAACCCACCCAGAACCTCCACACATCAAAATCTCAAGCAAAAGGATAGATGTACGTGATTATTCAAGGAACAATAGTGTTTGTAAATGAATGTACATACTGCAACTTGGGTATATACGCTACTGTAAGTTCTATGACCCATTTCTACCAAGGAAGGGTGGTAAAAACTAAGCCAAGATCCAAATTACTTCAAGGTACTTAAAATAACTCAACCAACTATTGAACGTGACACAAAAAAATAGAGACACAGAGAGAAAATCAAGCCAATCATGCACCCAAACCCCAACAAAAAGTAATTCCTAGCAGAGTCATCAATTTTGTTACGGAGAAGATCTCCTATGAACTGGGGTGGAACACAACAGATAGGATGACACCAGAAATAAACCCATTTCCAATCATTCTGAATATATAAATGAAACTAACAGTAAGGGACAAGAGGCGTACCTTATTCCAGACGTTGGAAGCCTTATCTCGGCTGATCTTTCAATCAAACTTGTACCTACAAATTTCCCTCAACACCAACAAGATATACAAGGATGATATATGTAAAGTGTTAGAATCTAATCTAGAATGTTACCTTCCAATACATAAACCAAGTAATTACATCCATGGATAAGAATATTCATAATTACACATGCAATGGATGAGAAATGGAGATACAAATGACAACCTTTTTCAGCACCTCGTCGAAATCGAGAAACTGAGTCCCTCCACCTGTGCCTCTACCACTTCAATCCTCCATACAAAGTCACACTGACAAATATAAAGGAAAGCTTTGGAAATATCACTAATGGATGCTTCAAGGATAAAGGGATGTAGACTCAAGTATACAAGAATGGCGCACAATTCCAATATAGTATGTTTTCTCTCCAAATTTCTCCTTTAATTCTTCATAGTAGCTTAATGGAAAGTGAAGGGTCGAAATGGAGTATTTCTCGGCATATGGAAGGCCAAGGATCAAGTCATTTATTACTTGATGGGGAAAACTCCAAATATTTTTTTTTTGAACAAAAATCCTGATGTACTTAGGTGACAGTTGTTCAAGCTGCGTATATGTGGGTCGTAGGCTTGTGACCCATGTATACATATAAAAAAATCCTTTTAAAAGGTTCCTCTGTAGCATTAAGGTAATAGGGAGAAAAAGGGGTAAAAAGAGTCTACATGGGGATAGGGATAGGCCATCAAAGCATGATGTATCAGGTGTCGAAAATCACGCTATAAAAATTATAAAAGACTTGACTAATACTCTCTCACATATTTAGTCTTGAGAACTTTAGCCCATGGATCTTCATTAAAGAAAAATATCTTTAAACATTTGCTATTAGTACTTAACCAAATATATAACTGTTCTTTAGTCCCTATCCCTAGTTTATTTCTTCCTAGATACTCTTGTCCATTTTACAAGAGGAATTCCCTCTATTTACTTATTCTCAACCGAAAGAAATCTTAAGCACCCTTTTCTTATCTTGTCAAGACTACCTTTAGGGATGTATGCAATATAAAAAAAATACACATGAATAATTTCATGTACTACTTTAACAAATTCCAATCTACCACCTTGCAACAACTACCTATAACACCAATAGGAAACCCTAGCTTCTATTTCCTTGTATAGCCAACTAGTCTTCAAATCTGTAATCATTTGGTTTGAATTAAATCCCAAGGATTTTACTTGATCTAGTGGAGTTGAGGGAAATGAAAAAACTTGTGGAATATGTGTTTCCAATTATAATTCCATCCCATCAGAGAACAGGCATGACTTATTCATAATCAGTTGCATGTCAATAGATCCATAATAAACATCTAATAGTTTCTTATAATGCTTCAATTCCCTTAAATTCCCTTTCCTAAAAATCAATATGTCATCATTAAATAGAAAGTGAATAATGAACACACTACATGTTTCTCTTATGTCCATGATGGATCCTTCTCTTTTGGATTCTTTGGTAATTCTACTCAGTCCTTTTTCTACCATGAGAAACATGAAAGGATATGAAGGGAATCCTTTGCTAGTATCTCTTGATGTGTTAAAAAACTATGGATGAGACATTGATTAGGACAACATAAGAGGTTGAGGACACACATTCCACAATCCAATTAACTATTTGCATGTTCATTCCCATTTGCATAAGAACTAATATGATGTACAACTAGTTGATCTTGTTAAGATATTTTTATATTGTATCTTTAGAACCACTACTGGAAATTTTTCTGATATAATTGAATGCAAACCATCTTGTGTTGAACCCACTGCAATATAAATCTACCAATTATAAAGAAACAACTATTATTTAAAAATGAAACTTGACATCATCACTTTCAATCTGTTGGATATTAATTAGAATATTGTTTTGTAAATGACAGTACAAAGATGAGTTGGTCCAAAGTATTCAAAATAATCTAGGCCACTCTTCTTTGGGATCAGTTCTATAAATATTAAGTTTAATGCACCATGTACTTTTCTATAATCCTATATTATTCACCACTTTTAGAATCCCTTCGACCTTGCTTTCTTGAAGGATTATAAAACAATCTTCATCTCTTCATTTGTAAAAAATTATTCTAAAGATTCATCCATGCTTTCATAAACAAATCCTGGGAATAGTCCCGCAACTTTCATTAATTCCTTTAGTCTCTTAGTCTCACATATCTATAGAGAACACAATAAACTGGTTGATGGAATTTCTAAGAGAGTAGTTGGGGAGGCCGAGGGTGTTGTTCTTTTGGGCGAATTTGTTAATTTTGAAATAGTAGATTCAAGGTCTTTCTGCATTTTTTAAGTTATGGTATCTTCTTGTTAGGGTTCCGAGGCTGATTTGGTCTGTGTTGGGAGGGATTTTGAGGTAGTTATTTATTCCTTTGTAGTAGGGAATATAGTGTTATCTTTATGCTACGACCCAAAGATGTATTTTGGGAATACCTATTCCTTTGGATACGTTGCTTTTGTTGAGGGATCTTGGCCGGTGTAGCTTCTATTGCCATGTGTTAGTAGCATCCTGGACACAGAGTTTTTTGTCACTAGACAAGTAGTTGGTTCCATTAGATATATGTTTTGATAACTTATTGTTTTATTGCAAATATGAAACTGTCTCTATAATGGTATTCATGTTGGAGTCTTCTCAGATATCTGGTCATATCATCGATGTAAATTTGATATATGTTGGAATAACAAGTTACTGTTTTTTTCTCTATAAAAAAAATAATCAAATCCTCAATAGTAGTATTACAACAATTTTTGAAAATATTTTAAAAGTGACTCTTACCTACGCCTACAATTTCCTTGAAACTTTTTAACCTGCAACCATTAGAATTTTTGGACTCCCAAATACTATTGACACTTTTTGTATGATTGCATAATTGTGAAATTTTTTTGTATTGCTTAATCCCCTTCAACTGAACAAACACATCTATTCTTGAGCCTCCATTCACTTTCTTATTTATCCAAGAATAGATTTTATTTTATTCAAAATATTTTAGACTAAGAAGTTCTTCATTAAGGAAGGCACCTGAAACATTTCGGTTGTATATATTGATGATATTTTCTTCAATTTTCTTCAATTCTTGTTTCTCTCTTTGTTTTTATATCCTGGTCAAATTTTCTACTAATGTATTAATCTACTTTAAATCCCTAAAAAATGACACTCGAGTAGTTCCTTAGAAGATACATCAAACAACTTCCAGATGTTGACCAATGATAAACTAAAGTATTCTTCACATAACCATGTAATGGGTTAAACTTGAAGGGGATGGAGGATAAGAATGATGTGGAAGAGGAGAGTGACAACATCAATTAGAGTCACCAACATGAAAAAGATAGGATATAGTGCAAAGTGATAAATCTTTGGACCATGTAGAGAATCGGATGTAGCATAGAAACGAGTTTATATTTGTGGTTTATTCTTTACAATCCAAAAAAGGCTAAATCAAAACAATGCCAAGGTACTTACTTGACCTTTGCATTATGATGGAGCTCCACCTTTGCATAAAAGGATACAAAGAACAGTAAGACAAATAATGTTGGGCCCTACATTCCTACATGGAAGATGATGTGGCCACTCATAGTAGTGACATGTGTAGAGCCTAATGAATAGGAAGATTCCACGAGGCAAACATATTAACAAAATTAAAGCATATAGGAAATTAATTGCATGACCTAAAATACATTATGCTAAGGACTTTCATTGACAATAGTCAAGGGTTAGCAAGGGAGATGAACAAGGTGTTTGATTGACCTAGAGGAAAGCCTCTTGGTTTTCCATGGAAAGAGAAATAGAAAGAGGGAGGTAGTGAAGAGGTAATCAAGACATGGATCAAGTAGTTAAATCTAGAGAAGAAAAAAAATTACAATGTCAAGAAGCTAATGCCATAAAAGTAGAAGACCGATGACTCAAAATGAGAATCTTGTTCCTATATCTAGAGGATGAAGAGGAGTGCATGAGTCCATCCACCTAGAACAAATATTATCTTAGAGTTGAGATACATAATGGAAAATGTAGCTAATGAATAAGAAAATACAAAATCTCTACTTGAAAGTGTACACTAGAACAAAATGAGAAATTAATGACTAAAAAAATGACTAAAATCAGGCTATAAATGACTATTTTTGAGTCGGCGACTAACAATAGCTAATTTCCACTATCTTATAGCTAGTCATATGTTGGGGCATGCACCTCAACGATCCTTAAGATGGGTAACTCCGCGGCTTTGACTCAAAATAGTCTTAGGGGTGTCGGGGGTTGATTCAAAGTCCTCTATTGTAATAAACCCGTGGCTTAAGACCAGGGTTTAGGATTTTGGGTGCCCATGGTATTGAATCCATGTTTTTGTAAACAGTACATTATAAATAGGCACTTATGTAAATAAGAAAGGTTAGGTTTTATGATGTAAGAAAGATTAAGGCGAGGCTAAGGCTGATTTTGTAAGGAAAGGTTAAGTCCTAGCTGTGTGCGTGGACGACCTCTGCAGCTATGTGCGCAGAGGGTTTTGTAAGAAGATTAAGGAAAGATCTGCAGCTGTGTGCGCAGAGGCCTGCTGCTGCGTGTGCGGCTGTTAAGGACTGAAGGGATCTGCAGTTGAGTGCGCAGATCAAACTGTGGTTTTGTAGAAAGTTGAATAAAACACAGTTTGTGGACGTAACCCCTACACTAGGGGTGAACCATGTTATATCTGGTGTTGTGATTTCTTGTGATTGTTTCTCTTTATATTGTCTTTTATGCATTAATAACTGTATACATTTGATAACTTAGATCGCTGCTAATAACAAGCTTCACTGTGAATTCCCTGTAGTGGGTTAAGCAAGTCACGGTTGTTTATCTATCTGTGAAGTTGTATATAAGTGAATGACAAAGCTGTGTAATTGTTGATTAATAAGTTATTAAAGGCTAAGGTACAGTAATATCCCTCTCTGCTTGCAGAAACCTGATTCTGCGGCACCCCATAGCTGTTTCGGGTGAGATTGCAACCTGCGCGTAGGTTGTTGCCGAAAGGGCCAACACTGTGGGTCTTTTGTTGGTGCGACATAAAAGGATTAAACCCGGGTCTGCCCTATTGCCCAACAAATTGGTTCTATTTCCGGTTGAACTCAGTATCTGCTCAAGAGGGGTTTACGTCGTACCTTGAGGGCTATGTTCTGGAGGCCCTCTGTGACGGAAATCAGTGATTGGTTTGCTGAGACTTATCTGAAATTCGTGTAACAAGAGAACACAAACCCACGTTGTAGCGCATGTGACTTTTTACAAAGGTATGTTTTTTGTGATGCTTATGAAATTTTCTTTGGTAGTATCCACATAGAGTTGCGCCAATGGTTGTCTAGGTTAATAGAGAGAAGGAAAAACTTCCAATCTCGACGGGTTCCCACGTGGACCCCCACAAGGGTCAATCTTGTGCAACACGTGAACAACGAGGTATCCCACGCTGTTGATTTCTGGACGACGTGAACATTGGAAGCCTTCGTGACAGAGTTTTCCATTAACACAAGTACCTCCTTCAGCGAAGCTGAACGACAGTTCTTCAAAGGTCCCCGTGGTAAGTTTTTGAATTCATTAAGCTTGTGGATTAAAATACTATTGGCTGAAAAGGGTATATTGTTGTTTGAATCAGACTGCTAGCTTAGTATTACTAACATATGTTTGCAAGTGATAATACCTTCGACGAGCAAAGTGGTTTGCTGCGAAGTGGAAAAAGGTACAAAATATATTTTGACTCCTATTCCTTAGGTCAGGATACCGCGTCTTCCCCCATAAATTCTGAAGAGTCAGGCTTTGAAGAAAAACCTTCGCTTGGAAACCCTCCAGTCACCCCACAGCGCAGCCCTGTTACCCCTGAAATTCCGTCACAGTCTGACAGTCAACAAAGTCCAAGTATTTCGGCCACCGGCCAGTCTGTCCCTGTAAATCCCTCCCCATCAACATCCTATCCCCCTCCCAGAACCGCTATGGCCCACTTGGTTGATGACATTAAGCTCCCCATCTTCAAAGGCACAGGATCAGAGGACCCCGAACAGTTCTGGTTTTTATGTGAAGCAGTATGGAATGCGAAGAAAATTACAGACCCGGATGTGAGAGCCGCGCAGCTCATTACTTCTTTTCGGGACCGGGCTTTGACCTGTTTCATGAAATTATCCAATACTCAAAGCCCTACGTTAGATGAGATTAAGGCAGCCATAACCAAAGAATTTAAGAAGCCTAAATCGGAATCGCAGAGCATTACTGAACTCAAAGAGATTCAACAGCGACGCGACGAATCCGTGTGGGACTTTGACCAGAGATTCAAAGTTCTCCTAGACCAAGTCAACTTTACCATTAGTCCTGCGCAGCACAAGGAATGGTTTATCGTGGCATTATTACCACATATCAGAACTCCGCTCATGCAACAGAAGGTTGCTGACCAGCAAGAGGCTCTGGAAATCGCAATGAAGCTAGAGACTGCCCCCGTCGGAGATGATTCTGGTATTGCTCAAATCCAAGCGCAGCTAGCAGCGATGGCCCTGGAGCTTCATGAGATGAAGAAGGGAAAACCCGATTGTGAAAAGGTTTGGTGTACACAATGTCGGACCGAAGGTCACGACAAGGAACTGTGCCCTATGGTAATCAAGTACCTGCATACAGGTGCGCCGAACCCATTTCCACCACAAGTCCTATATTGTGATCTCTGTAAAACGACAGGTCAGCACTGACCCGAGAACTGTTACCTGCAGCAACGGTATGGACAGGGACCTAAGAACCCCTACTGTAATTTCTGCAAGTCTGTCGATCATAATGAGGATGAGTGCTGCACCTATGACGCCTACCGGGTGCACAATGAAGGCCCAAGTAGTGATAGCTATGGTTACCAGGGGGGTGCCTCTGGTAGAGGTTCTTCTGGAGGCCGTGGTGGTATGGCCGGAAGAGGATGAGGCCAGTTGTTTGGTTACAATTGTAACCAAGCTGGGCATTTAGCTCGCGACTGTCGGAACCCCACTACGACATGTCGGTACTGCCGCGCGGTAGATCATGTGATTGAGCAGTGACCGCAGCTCATAGCTAAGATTCAGGCATGACAGAGTGCCCCTACGTGGAATATCCAGATGATTTTAGTTGAGCCCAGACCTGTCGCAACTATCAATGTTGTCACACGGAGTGGAGCTATGACACACCCATAGGATACAGAAACACAACCTGCCGATGCTTGGGTTCGTAAGGCTCCTGCGAAAATCCCAGCATTTGATCTCACAAGAGAACGAGAGACATTTATGGAAGTTAAGAAATATTTTGCTGGCCCTAGCACATCCATTGCACCTGCACAACCTCAACAACTATCTTCGCGGCCCCAGGAATCCCCGTGGGATAATGTAAGTACCCTATCCTCCTTTTTATAGAGTTGCCTCAAACTGTTAAGAGATCGGGATGCTCTGACTGAGTTACAGAAAGTCATTGCTTCCTGCGGACCTCAGCAAAGTTCTTCTCAAGACAAAACTGTTCATAGAGTGAACAGAACTGGCAGGGAAATGAGATTGAATGCTCAGATAGGAGCATACGATCTGACTGATGTTATCTTGGACTTAGGGTCCGACGTAAATGTGTTAACTAAACAAACCTGGGAACACATGGGAAAAACTCCCCTCGCCTGGTCCCCTATCCAGTTGAGGCTAGCCAACCAGCAAAGGATTGTGCCTCTAGGAAGATTCTTGATTGTCCAAATAGATATTGCCGGGGTCAGTACTGTCGTGGACTTTGAAGTAATTGAGATCATTGATGACAGCAACCCCTACCCAGCCTTGTTAGGAATTGAATGGGAAATGGAAAATGCTACAGTCATTAACCTAAAGAAGAGACAGATGATCTTTGAAGGGAAAGACTTGAGAGTCATCCTACCCCTGGATCCCTCACAAGGGGAACGGTACACAGAACCACTTCGACAAAAGGATCAGGATGATGTGGAGCCCATCTACACTATCACCGCGCAGGAAGGAGGTTATGAGGATCCTCCTACCGCAGGTTGGGAGTCTGGTAGCTCCTGTATGACCAACTCGAAGGATGACTTAGAGAGTTGGCAGAACCGATTATATGAGCTCCATGGACATAGCAGTACCAGACCTACTAAATCCCTCAGATGGCTCAGTTCACAACCAAGTGCTATCCCTACTTTTGATGGTTCGACAGACCCTGACCCGTTTATCGTACGATTCTCAGGTCAGATACCTGAGTCATAGAGAATGACCTCTCTGGAGTCACCACTTAGAGTCACAACAGCCAGATGGTGGAAGAGCCATAAGCCATAGATTCCTAGCTGGGAAGCCTGTCAGAGGCTCCTTCGCCTGAGATTTAAGGACCAGCCTAAGGAGGTGCGAAGCAAGTTTGATGGAAAATCTAGTCCACAAGCACATTTGGCAAACTGCTATGAGGCGTGGAGGTATGTACCTCAGAACGAATGGGCACATAGATTTGTCCATACACTGGCACCGATAGCTAAGAACTGGTACGAGGAAGCTGAGCTCCGCCTAGATACTGTAAGTTGGGACTGTCTTGCCCATAGTTTTATACATACTTTTTCTACTAATGATGTCTGCCTAGCTCTAGATGCAGCTATGAGGATCATCCATACCAAGGTCTTTGATGACCGAGAACTAGTAGAATGGTGACTGGATTGGACAGTGCAGGAAGCCCACGCACTAGAATGTTATAACTT
Organism: Pseudotsuga menziesii; assembly: GCA_001517045.1. Classification (NCBI taxonomy): domain Eukaryota; kingdom Viridiplantae; phylum Streptophyta; class Pinopsida; order Pinales; family Pinaceae; genus Pseudotsuga; species Pseudotsuga menziesii. The sequence continues at coordinate 168,720 of LPNX011158976.1, read as the reverse complement.
CGCCATTGAGGAGGATGAGGACCCGCTCAATATCGCTATCCCTGAGTTAGAAGGATGCTACGAGGTGCAAGGACCAGCCGTCGAAGCCCTGGAAGTAAATCAACCCCTGAAGACACGCACAGTTAACATTGGATCTGAAGAACAGCCTAAGCTCGCTACAATCGGTGACTATTGGGATGATGAAATGGTCAGCAAGGTAGCCCAACTTCTCCACAAGTACCAAAATCTCTTTCCAACAAAGTTTTCCTAAATGAAGGGTATCCTGGGTGATATTGGCGTAATGAAGATCCCTTTGAAACCCGATGCAAAACCTGTGAAATAGCGTCCTTATAGATTGAATCCAAAGTATAAAGAAAAAGTTAAGCTGGAGCTGGATAAGATGCTCGCCGCAAGGATAATTGAGCCTGTTGAAGAATCTGAGTGGGTTAGTCCTATGGTGGTCCAGGAGAAGAAGACTAAGGGTGAAATCTGAATTTGTGTCGACCTAAGGAAATTAAATGATGCCTGTCTGCATGATCCCTTTCCTACCCCCTTTACAGATGAAGTGCTCGACAATGTTGGAGGTCAAGAAATATACTCTTTCACTGATGGGTTTTCTCGCTACCATCAGATCCGAATTGCTCCAGAAGACCGATATAAGACAACATTTGCTACCGAAATGGGATCCTTTCAGTATACTGTCATGCCCTTTGGGCTGAAGAATGCACCTGCTATATTTTCTAGAGTCGTCATCTCTGCGTTTAAGGAATATATACATAAATTCTTAGAAGTTTATTTTGATGATTGGACTATTTTTGGGCTAGTAAAAGACCACCTCACTAGTTTGATACTTATGTTAAACAAGTGTAGACAGCACCAGATTGCTTTGAATCTAAAAAAGTGTATCTTTTGTGCCCCTTTTGGAATTCTCCTTGGTCATGTTGTCTGTAAGCAGGGATTGATGATGGATCCTGCGAAGATAGCTATTATTGTAAATCTGCCACCCCCGAAGTCTGTCAAACAACTGCGCACGACAATCGGTCACACTGGTTACTACAGGAAATTCATCCAAGGATATGCTCAGATTACCGCTTCGATGGAAAGGAAGCTGAAGAAAGATAGTAAGTTCGAATGGACACCGGAGTGCCAGGCAAGCTTAGATATTTTGAAGGAAAAAATGGTCACTGCCCCTATTCTAGTATTTCCTGACTGGAACAAAGAATTTCATGTGCATGTCGACACATCCTCCATTGCTCTAGGGGTGGTATTGGCTCAACCAGGCGCATGTCAGATCGACCACCCTATTTCTTTTGCCAGTAGAAAATTATCCACTGCAGAGAAAAATTATACTACGACAGAGCGGGAAGGCCTTGCTATGGTGTATGCACTGCAGAAGTTTTGACATTATCTGTTAGGCTCTCATTTTAAGATGTTTACTGACCATTCTGCTTTGAAATATTTGGTTAATAAGCCTGTGCTAGGAGGAAGAATATGCAGATGGCTGATTCTGTTCCAAGAATATGGCTTCGAAATCATAGTTAAGCCTAGGAGACTAAACCTATGACCTGACCAGTTGTCGAGGCTCGAGTCGGGCGAAGAACCCACCAGTTTGGATGAGTGCCTCCCTGACGCGCAGCTGTTTGCCATCCAGATAGTCAATGACTACTTCCAGGATATTGCTCAGTACTTGTCCACAAGGTTTCCACCTGCTGAAATGACAACACAACAGAAAAAGCAGCTGGAAGTGCGAGTAGCGGACTTCACCCTAATAGCCGGCCAGCTGTACAAGATGAGACCAGATGAAATACTACGCAGGTGTGTTTTGGAGCATGAAAGACCCCTGATGCTAGTCGAGGCACATTCTGGCGCAGCAGGAGGTCATTATGAAGGGAAAGCTACCGTACAGAATATTTTGACAACCGGCTTATGGTGGCCCACCGTTCATAAGGATGCAAGAGAATATTGCCATAGCTGCGACATCTATCAGAGGACAGGAAAACCATCTCGGCGGGATGAAATGCCCCTATTTCCATAGGTAACCTTACAAGCTTTTGACAAATGGGCTATTGACTTTGTCGGCCCTATCAACCCCCCTGCGAAGAAGTCTGGCGCGGGATATATTATTACAGCAACTGACTACCTTACCCATTGGGATGAAGCCCAACCAGTCAAGAACTGTAGCGCTGCTACAGCTGCGCAATTCATCTTCGATCACATCTTGTCTAGGTCTGGGTGTCCTCACGTCCTTATGAGCGATCAAGGATCACATTTCTTAAATAAAACTATTGCAGTACTGACTGAAGAATTTCAAGTATACCATCAGAAAAGTATAGCCTATCATCCACAAGCAAATGGGACTGTCGAAGATTTTAATAAGATCCTGGAGCATGCTTTGACAAAGATTTGTAATGCTAACAGAAATGATTGGGAACTTCGCATTCCAGGAGTGCTATGGGCTTACAGAACTACTTGCAAAAAGTTGATAGGCCATACACCTTTCCGACTGGTTTATGGGCAAGAAGCCATCATGCCCATGGAATACATTGTTCCTAGCCTCAGAATATCTGCTTTCACCGAGATGGATGACCCAGCCATAATGATAGAGAGACTGAAACAGATATTAGAACTCGAAGAGGATAGATTTATTGCAGGTTTCAAGCAACAGGTGCAGAAAGCTCGAGAAAAAGCGTGGCATGACAGACACATTAAGAAGAAACAATTCCAGTAGGGTGATCTTGTGCTCCTCTATGACAGCAAATTCATGAAATTCCTAGGAAAGTTTAAGACACATTGGAAGGGACCATATATAGTACAGAAAGTTACTGATGGGGGCGTAGTCCAACTAGCTAAGTTAAATGGAGAACTCTTTCCTTCTATGATAAATGGGAGTCGCCTAAAGAAGTACAGGGATAGGCCAAGTCCTCAGAATCAGAGGTAGCACCAAGAAAGAAAAGTCTACGTACCCAGAACAGCTGAAATTGGGAATTGGATCATCAGAGAAGCTGCTCGTCACACTGTGGAATGTCGTAGTCTGAAGGATAAAGTATGGGAAGCCGAAGGTTGGTCAGGGGACGCGGGGTCATCCTGTGTCGAAGTGGAAAGTGGTTGTTATGTCGTAGGTTGGAACTGTGTCACAGCCTAGTATGAGATGGATGGGACAAAATGCATTTGACGGCGGCAGCACGTGAGCTACTCTCCATACCCGTAATTATGAGATTTTCGGAAAATCTCAGGCTGGGTGTGACGAGACTTCTGGTATTCAAGTAGATTTGATGTCATTACTACACTATGATGACAGATTCTATAACGAAATTCTATAAGTAAGCTACATTGGCTTGTGAAATCTTCCTCGAAGCACTTCTTGGAGTTTGCTCGACTGGAGCCATGTCAAACAATTGTGAAGTCCAGGAGCTAGTACGAGAGTTCAGAGAGAGAGGTCTGCAGAACCTTTTGAGTAATCCGCCAGTACATTCGTATTCGACTTAGGTACACAGGAAGGCAGAAGTTTTCTCTAAATAAGGCGAAGGCAGGCACAAATTTGCTCTAACATGGAGCCACGAAGGCCATAAGACCTCGCCAAATGACTCTGGGGAGCCTCGCCCTGAAATCTTCCGACATAGCAGAACCATGGCAGCTGTGTATCTTATGCAATGTGACACACAATTCCAGGGGACCCCAAGCTGTGGCTGGTTAAGTGTCGCCAACCCGACCAAAGGATGGGGTTGCAGATGGATCCACAAGGCCTTACTCAGCATCAATATCAAAAAGGAAAGAAGCAGGCAGCCGGCAACCAGCAGGAAGGACTCTAGGAACCAGCACACAATGTCTTCGCCAGGCAAATTTTACCACCAGCCAAGCAGATAAGTGCCCCGGGACGGGACACTGGTGAGTCTTAGGGGCTTGTTGGGGCATGCACCTCAACGGTCCTTAAGATGGGTAACTCCGCGGCTTTGACTCAAAATAGTATTAGGGGTATTGGGGGTTGAGTCAAAGTCCTCTATTGTAATAAACTCGCGGCTTAAGAACAGGGTTTAGGGTTTTGGGTGCCCATGGTATTGAATCCATTTTTTTGTAAACAGTGCGTTATAAATAGGCACTTATGTAAATAAGAAACGTTAGGTTTTATGATGTGAGAACGATTAAGGCGAGGCTAAGGCTGATTTTGTAAGGAAAGGTTAAGTCCCAGCTGTGTGCGTGGACGACCTCTGTAGCTGTGTGCGCAGAGGGTTTTGTAAGAAGATTAAGGAAATATCTGCAGCTGAGTGTGCAGAGGCCTGCTGCTGTGTGCACGACTGTTAAGGACTGAAGGGATTTGTAGCTGAGTGCACAGATCAAACTGTGGTTTTGTAGAAAGTTGAATAAAACACAGTTTGTGGACGTAACCCCTACACTGGGGGTGAGCCATGTTATATCTGGTGTTGTGGTTTCTTGTGATTGTTTCTCTTTCTGTTGTCTTTTATGCATTAATAACTGTATACATTTGATAACTTAGATCATTGCTAATAACAAGCTTCGCTGTGAATTCCCTGTAGTGGGTTAAGCAAGTCACGGTTGTTTATGTATCTGTGAAGTTGTATATAAGTGAATGACAAAGATGTGTAATTGTTGATTAATAAGTTATTAAAGGCTAAGGTACAGTAATATCTTTCTCTGCTTGCAGAAACCTGATTCTGTGGCACCCCATAGTTGTTTCGGGTGAGACTGCAACCTGCGCGCAGGTTGTTGCCGAAAGGGCCAACACTGTGGGTCTTTTGTTGGTGCGACATAAAAGGATTAAACCTGGGTCTGCCTTATTGCCCAACATCATATTTCACTTAGTCATTAATAGCTTGACTTATTAGTCATTGATTTATTCATTGATTTAGCCATTGATAGTCAATGATTTAGTCATTGATAGTCAATGATTTAGTAATTTATTTAGTCACAGATTTAGTCACTAATTGCAACAATTAATGACCAAATATACGACTAAATAAACTATTAGATAATAACATATTAATGACTAAGCTAAATACGACTAAGATATGGGAAATTAGCTACTAATAGTCGTATATATGAGAATTTAGTCATTTTTGTAGTCACAAATTTATGATAGGGCACGGAGGAATCGAATCACCAACCTCCTGCCTATAATTGGGCAGGCACTCTACCATTCAGCTAGCACCCTTTACGAAGTTGTTTTTTCTTGACAATGATGATATTCAAACAAATTTATGATAGATAGCAATCTACAAACTACATAATTATTACTATTACAACTTACCAGTAATTAGTATTTATGATAAACTAATTCCTGAGAGCTATGTACAATTTTGAAATTCTTGTTACCATTTGATGTAGTATTAAGTGCATGTATCAACATATGATGTTTATACATGCAATGAACGGATAACCTAGTGTTAATTATGTTGTATTAATTTCTTGAATATTTTTCAGGAAACTTGTTGAGCTAGTAGTGAATATTCTTGGAAAGTGTATATGACGGGTCGAGATAGAGTTGTAAGTATTATTTCTCGCATTGTTAAATTAAAGTCACTTGGGTCTTATTGTGAAATAGATTGAGATTTTCTTCTTATCTTTGGAAAAATGTGACAATGTACACTTAATTCTTTTCGGGACTTCTTTACGAAGAACAAGGATTACTCAAATATTTTAGATGAAGATGATCAACCTGAAGAAGTGGAAGAAGAAGAGGAAGAAGAGTATGAAGAAGAGGATGATGAAGAGCCAAGAAAATATGAAAATTCAGAACCCGATGAAGACCCTGTTGCAGTTAGGGAACGCTAGGAATATTTAGAGAGGACAAAACAATTGAAAGAACTTAAGCGATAGAAATTAAGGAAGAAACTGAAGCAAAAACTTTTGGACCAAACTTTTTTGGAAAAGGATTCAAATAGAAAGATCCCATACAATGATGGGTAAGTTAACTATGTATTTGGAATTTTGTGGTAGACTTCCATTCTTACGAATTGTTTTCAAGTTTTTGAGAATTCTAGTTTACAATATAATGGAATGCTCTTTTATTGTATCTATGGTTCTTTCTTTGGTCCTTCTTAAATAGTAGTTGCAAGAAGAGTTATTATAGAAACACGTGCAAGGAATGATGCTAATTGTATTGCAACAAACGTTTCCAACTTGGACCCAAAATTATTTCTCAGAACTCTTTGTGTTATTGTTTATTAACATTTAGAAATATATGTAAATGTTTCTTTTTCTTATTTGCATTTATAAATATATTTTTATAAGTTAATTTTTAGGTTTTATTTCATGTTACTTTTTATGGCTTTCCACTGATTTTTTTGCATGTTGGTTTTAGAGAGTATCTGTACCTGAATTAGATACAAAATATGAAGATAACGATCCAACTCCATGCAAGGTTGTTGATGAGGTAAGTGTTATCAGGAATATTCACCTTCTATGGATAGAATTTGTTCCTCTGGTCTGAATGGTTCAAATCCAGAACAAATGAGTCACAACTAGGTCAAAAAACTTCCCCTATGTTCTGTCGAACCTTAACTTGAGTGCATTAAAAGTTTGTAAAGATTCCATTTATCAGTTTGTTTAATTCATGGAACAGCATTGACAGAAATTAAATGCTTAAACAGAAATGAAAAGCAAAACTAATAAACAGATGTGGGAAAAACAAACACAGAATCAGAGAGTCACAAACAGAAGTTGATAACGGAGTTCACCCCCTTCACTGGGATACGTCTCCGGGTCCCTCTCCAATGGGTACCAATCCAATTAATCTCTTTAAAATGGTACAAAATGGTTCTGGAAACAACTTCAGCAACTGTAAACAGAATGTTGTACAAATTCTTCAAGACCTCTCTTTTGGAAAATTACAATTAGCCTTCAAAAGGAAAAGAAAGCTAAAGTATAATAGAGAATGTCGACTTCCACAGAAACAGCCTCTACTTCACCGCAAAACTCTCCTCATAATAGAAACATGATGCTCTGTGCTCTAAACAATCTACCCCCCAATGTGGTCAGAATTGCCTTTATAAAAGCATTCAGTCCCTTGATAAGTAACGGTTCAACTCGTTTTATCATCACAGCTGGTATCTTCTTCATTTTCATTACAACCATAAACTAAAACTGAACCATGCAATCCTGCCAAATCGCCGCACAAGCGTTATGTTACCACGACGTTCCATATCCCTGAAACGTTGCAAAAGGTTGTTCACATTAGAGGAATTTTGGGGTCTAAAATGGGCCTCCTAAGAAAAATAATAAAATAATAGTTAAAATAATAAAACAATAGTTAAAATAATAAAACAATAGTTAAAATAATAAAATAATATTGATTAATTTTGGAGGAAGAAAGAAAAAAACTACTTTTTGTGTTCGTATTTTCGACATATCTCCCTGTGTTTCGACATATACTCTTGACCTGCCAAACATTACACATATCATGTTATCCTCTACTAAAGGTGGCGACGGTTTTGTTTTCTTGTTAAATGTTACAACCCACCAAACAATGGATATCTGTTACATATATGTTATACTTGCCAAAACGTTGACTAACCATATTAAAAAATGGAATATCCGCCATATGTTCCGCCAAACTTTGCCATTTAATGTGACATTGCAACCGCCACCCAATATAATGTAACCGCCAGCTAACCGCACACCCAATGCAATAAACATTTGATGTTACCATTTTATCTATAGGGCTTGCCACAAATGTCGCAGCATCCACAACGTCACAGCATATAACTAAGCTCCACAACGTTGCAGCATCCTCAAACGTCGCAACAGATGACTAAGCTCCACAACGTCGCAACATCCACAAATGTCGCAGCATAAACACAACGCCGCAGCATCCTCAAACGTCGCAGCATATGTGACCGCACGGGCTTTTCATGAACTAGGCGATGTTCCACTTGACGGTGCGCAAGCTGCGCGGTCCATGCTATAACTTCGCGGGCTATGCTATAACTGTGTGGTGTTTAGCATATGAGTTAAAAAAATAGATTAATAACCATTGTACCATATTAGATCAGTGTAATTTTTGAAGATGAATAATCCACCAGATCATTCCTCCCCATTGGAGAGTTTTTGGACCACCAAAAGCCTGTGTAACTCTGCAAGTAAGTGAGGGTACAACTCCCTCACTTTTCCAATCTCCATCCATATTGCTTTGCTAGGATGCATGCCTTTAAGCCCTACTCGAAGGTACTCAACATTCCCCCTTCGTGAAGTCCTTACATTTCTATCAATAATAACATCATCCTGTAGCTCTTTCATGTATTTAGGTGCCATATCATCAACTGAAGGAATCTGTATGTTAGTTTCCTCATCCATGATCATAAGAGGCTCATACAATTTAAGATTCTCAACATTGACGACTGAATAAATTTGCATGTATGGAGGTAAATTCAAGTGAAAAGAATTAGTACCGATCTTTTCCAAGATCTCAAAAGGACCATACCCGATAGGCTTAAGCTTTTTACCTTCACCTTTCATTCTTTATTTGGTGATATGTAACCAAACTCTGTCACCAACCTGAAATTGATGATCAACTCGATGTCTATCATGCTTGGTTTTGTACTTTTCCTGGCTCTTCTCCAACTGTTCCTGAACTGCCTACTGCACCGCTTGGATTCTATGAATGAATCTTAGATATTTATCTGCATCATGATGTCCATCCACTGCATCTTTGCTAAAAGAGAAGTCCATCGATGTTTTTGGCAGATAACCAAAACAAGTTTCAAAAGGAGATCTTTTCGTGGAAGAATGAACTGCATGATTGTAAGCATGTTGTATATACTACAACTGCTCATCGCAAAGTTTAGGATGTTTACTACAATATCCTCTGAGCAGTTGAACCACTGTTCTGTTTACTACCTCTATTTTCCCATCGGTCTGTGGATGAAAAGCTGTACTTTTCTTAAGTTTAGTATCCATAAGCTCCCATAAAGTTGACCGGAATTCTCCCAAGAACCGAGAATCCTGATCAGATACAATAGACATGGGTAGCCCAAAATGTACCCAAACATTCTAAAAGAATAGATAAGCTATTTGTTCAGCAGTGATATGTTTTTTACATGGCATTAAGATACACATTTTGTTGAATCTTTCCACAACAACATATAGGTAATCATGACCTTTTCTAGACATAGGTAGTCATCCTACAAAGTCCATAGAAATGCTTTCCTAGGGACGAGAAGAAACTGGAAGAGGTGTGTACAAACCCAATTTCCTATTGCTAGGCTTACTTGTTGCACACATAACACATCCTCGTATATATTTAGCTACAGTTTCTTGCATCTGAGGGCAATAACAATGATTCTACAATACAGACAATGTTTTACTTACACCAAAATGTCCTGCAATCAGTGAACTATGTGCTTCTCGGATCACATGCATTCTCTCTTTCTATGGAATACAGAGTTTACCAAGATGATACAGGAGTTGATTATGCACATAATAGTTCTCTTCCTATTTACCATGTATTAGTGATGCATATACGTTCTTAAAATATTTATCTTCTGCATACTGTTCAATGTAACTTTCATGTGTTAATGAACTGTTATGAAGAATGATTGAAGCATTTGTAGGCGGCCTCGATAACATGTCTGCTATCTTATTATGAATTCCCTTTTTGTATTTAATTACGAGATGAAACTGTTGCAAGAATCCCATCCATCTTAAATGCCTACTTTGTTGTACTTTAGTTTGAGATTGCAGATATTGAAGTGGCTCATGATCAGTATGTATGACTGTTTCTTTTCCCATGATATAATGTTTCCACTTCTTCACACTCTGTACTAAAGCATACAACTCTTTGTCATAAGTCAGATAGTTACTTACCGCAGTAGAGAATATTTCTGAATGGTAACAGACTGGCTTCCTCCCTTGCATCAAAACGGCTCCCATGGAAAGCCCGCTGGCATCTGTTTCGATCTCAAATGGCTGCTGCAAATATGGAAATGTCAGAACTGGTGTTGTGCTAATCCTTTCCTTCAAAGTGTCGAAGGCTCTCTGATGCTTTCCTCCCTACTGGAAAATTTCTTTAACGCTTGTCAATGCATGTAATGGAGCAGCAATGGAAGAAAATCCAGAAATGAATTTCCTCCAATACTTAACCGAGCCCAGAAAACTTTTGATTTCAGTAACGGTGTTAGGTTGTGGCCAGTTTATAATGATAGAAACCTTGGCTTGGTCCACTCACAGGTGGCCTCCACCAATAATATGGCCCAGATATACTAAAGAGGTTTTAGCAAACTCACATTTAGAAATTTTTACATAAAGCTTCTCCTTCCTCAGTACATCTAAAACGTTTTTCACATGTACAATGTGTTCCTCCCAGGTTTTGCTAAACACTAGGATATCATCCAGATATACAATTACAAAATCATCAATGAATGGATGAAAGATATCATTCATGACCCGCATGAAAGTAGCAGGTGCGTTACAGAGCCCGAAAGGCATCACAAGCCATTCATACAAACCCTGTTTTGTTTTAAACGTTGTTTTCCAAGCATCATTTTCAGCAACACGGATTTGATGATACCCACTACGCAGATCCAATTTTGTAAATTAAGTTGCATGTATCAACTGATCAAGCAAATCATCAATGTGAGGAAGAGGATACCTATTTTTAATGGTGATTTTGTTAAGGGCCCTATAGTCGATGCACATCCTCCAAGACCCATCCTTTTTCGGAACCAAGACTATAGGAGAGCCACAAGGAGAAGTGCTTGGCCGGATGACCCCCTTCTCAATCAGCTCTTGAACTTGCTTCTTGATTTCCTCATTCTGCATTACATACATTTGGTACATGGCTATGTTCGGGAGTGGCACATCTTGCTGCAAATGTATCTCATGCTGAATTTCTCTCTTTGGTGGCAACCCTTTCGGATCTCAAAATAAATCATCATACTCAGAAATAATTTCAATTAATTCAGATTTATGTTTAGGATCACATCCCTCAAAATATTTAGAGATCTCATCATTTTTCACCTTAACCATCATTAACACAAAATTCTTACTAGCATTTACCAGCCTCTTCATTTGTCCTGCAGAAACTATTGCTAGATTTGTTTTTGTCTTATGTGCCCGTACAATATATTCCACACCATCTTTAAAAAGATGATACTTATTCTGCTCTCTATAAAAGACTGCTTTCCAGTCATACAAATATGGACTCCCAAGTACAATTCCACAAATGTCAAGTGGTACTACATCTAATTATACCTCATCCATAAAATTTTCAGTGATTGCAAATTTCAAAACACATTTCTTTGTAACTTGCAATTGTGTATCATTAGTAACCCAACCAAGAGGATAGGGTTTTTCATGAGGCATAGTAACTAAATGCAATTTCTTAACCACTTCTTCTGATATCATATTTACTTGTGAACCACTATCAAACAATGTATCAATATTTGTGTGATTTGCAATGACACGAACATGAAACAGTGCACTTCAATTTTTATCATTTTTCTTAGAAGTAGATGGAAGATTTGTACTTGCACTAGAACTTGATTTTTCATCAATGGGAAGTGAGATAATTTTATTCTTACCCTGGATTCCGACAGCTGTAACCTTTGTTTCATCACCTGAGTCGAATCCCAAGTCTTGAATAACTGCTGCAGTAGCTTTTGCTTTGCCTTTATCTTTGTTTCCTCCATACTTATTTGGCCTTAACTTCGGATGAAGTTTCCAACACTTAGAGACGTCATGTCCCTTCTGACAATGCGAACATGTAGGATTTTCACCCTCTTTCTTAACAGTAGCCATATTATTTTCCCCCTTATCTTTACCTTTCAATTTGCTGTCAAATTTAAAGGATTTCTTCACAAAAGTATCATTAGAATGCTTACCCCTGGCTTCTAAATGTGTAGCTTGAACACATACATCATCCAAATTACTGGGGTTAAACATCAACAAAGTATGTCTCAAATAAGAATGCATGCCACCCATGTACTGAAGAAGAGTTTCCTGTGTATCTAATGAAACATTCAATACAATATCCCTCTTTCTAAATTCATGAGTATAATCTTGAATGCTTTGTCCTTTAGCTTGTCTAAACATTTGCCAACTCATGGTTAATTGTTGAATATGTCCTAAAGGATAAAATTGCTTCCTTAATACTTCAATGAATTCATTCCAAACTGAAATAATTTTACCATTCTTTCAAAGATATTGCTGAATATTTCTCTCCCACCAAGTAAGAGCCATACCACTCATCCTCAAAGTGACCAATTGAATCCTGGAATCATTAATGCCCTGCACCCTGCAATATACTTCAAGCTGCTTGATCCAATTGTCTAACTTTTCAGCATCTAAATCTCCATTATAAATTGGCAATTCAAATTTCACATCCAATTTGAAATAAGGCATATTAGGACTTGCATTATTTGAATGAGAAGTATGAGAAGAAGAGAAAGTTTGATTAGTTTCAGGAGGATCACCATCACCTCCTACTCCTTTACCCTTTTCTTCCTTCTTTACTTCTGCATCTTTGGATGAAGAGCCTTCTTCTTTCTTCTTCCTTTCTGCTCACTCATCGAGTAGAATTTCCATCATGGCATTCATGCTGATAAAAGCCTCCAAAAACTTAGTTTTAGAAATAACAGGTTTTTCCCATTTTGTATGTCCTTCTTCTTCCCTTCATGGAGAAGACATGGTTCTTGAGAATGTTCTCCTTGAGCCAATCTCAGGATCTCTTTCAATTAATTCTCCTTCACCAAGCTTTAACCTGGACCTGGTAAGCATTCACAAACATGCACAAGCAGTTAGCCTACTCTGATACCATAATATGATCCGTCGGACCTCAACTTGAGTGCATTAAAAGTTTGTAAATATTGCGTTTATCGGTTTGTTTAATTCATGGAACAACATTGACAGAAATTAAATGCTTAAACAGAAATGAAAAGCAAAACTGATAAACAGATGTGGGAAAAACAAACACAGAATCAGAGAGTCACAAACATAAGTTGATAATGGATTTCACCCCCTTCACTGGGCTACATCTCCGGTTCCCTCTCCAATGGGTACCGATCCAATTAATCTCTTTAAAATGGTACAAAATGGTTCTGGAAACAACTTCAGCAACTGTAAACAGAATGCTATACAAATTCTTCAAGACCTCTCTTCTGGAAAATTACAATTAGCCTTCAAAAGGAAAAGAAAGATAAAGTATAAAAGAGAATGTTGACTTCCACAGAAACAGCCTCTACTTCACCGCAAAACTCTCCTCATAACAGAAACATGATGCTCTGTGCTCTAAACAATCTGCCCCCCAATGTGGCCAAAATCGCCTTTATAAAAGCGTTTAGTCCTCGGATAAGTAACGGTTCAACTTGTTTTATCATCACAGCTGCTATCTTCTTCATTTTCGTTACAACCATAAACTAAAATTGAACCATGCAATCCTTCCAAATCGCCGCACAAGCGTTATGTTACCATGACATTCCATATCCCTGAAACATTGCAAAAGGCTGTTCATATGCTATACTCTTGACCTGCCAAACGTTACACATATCATGTTATCCTCTACTAAAGGTGGCGACGGTTCTGTTTTCCTGTTAAATGTTACAACCCGCCAAACAATGGATATCTGTTACATATATGTTATACTTGCCAAAACGTTGACTAACCATATTAAAAAATGGAATATCTGCCATATGTTCCGCCAAACTTTGCCATTTAATGTGACATTGCAACTGCCACCCAATATAATGTAACCGCCAGCTAACCGCGCACCTAATTCAATAAACATTTGATGTTACCATTTTATCTGCGGGGCTTGCCACAAATGTCGCAGCATGTCGCGGCATCCACAATGTCACAGCATATAACTAAGCTCCACAACGTCACAACATCCTCAAACATCGCAGCATATGACTAAGCTCCACAATGTCGTAGCATCCACAAACGTTGCACCATAACCACAACGTCGCAGCATCCTCAAACGTCGCAACATACGTGACCGCGCGAGCTTTTCACGAACTAGGGGATGTTCCACTTGACGGTGCGTAAGCTGCACAGCCCATGCTATAACTGCGCGGGCTATGCTATAACTGCACGGCTATAACTGCGTGGGCTATAACTGCGCGGTGTTTAGCATATGAGTGAAAAACATAGATTAATAACCATTGTACCATATTGGATCAGTGTAATTTTTGAAGATGAATAATCCACCGGATCACCCTAGAAGCTATGGATTCCTGGAATAAGATCTCTGATGGAAGACCTGCAAAAACACATTAAACACACAACAACATCAAAGATACCATAAAACTATCCATAGATTCATATCAGTGACTAAGGAATCTGATAATACACATGTGAGATTATAACACAACAGATATATAGGAAATAAATCAACTTTGCGTTAATATATGAATGAAAGAGCTTACAATTGTTTTTCCTTAGTGTCGATGCACTCCTTCACAAGAATAACATCTCATCCCCGATAGCTCCAACTTGTTCCTATATGCTCTCTATTGGATTAGGCCAGGATGTTAATTTAGCAACAGAACTTTACTCTTTTCTTCTTCCCCTCAACCATGGAGTATGAACCTAGTTTTATAGGGCTCAAAGGGATAGCAATGGTTGAGAAATAGGTGGGTGAGGTGGCCATGAGATCCCCAAAGAATGGATCTCGAGCTTAACTGACCCAGGTGAGTAGGGATAAGGCTAGCCATGAAGCTTTTGTTCTAGAAGCTTCGTGAAACCTTCTCTTTTTCACTTTTTACTAAGGGCACCACTTATACTCCCTTATGACAGAGTAGTGCAGGGTGAGAACCACACCAAAAACAAAGTTCAAAGGTGGTGGCACCGCCTATCTTCCAAATGACTCAAGCAGTGCTGTAAAATGTACCACTTATCGAGCTTAATGGTAAGAGTGGTGCTGGAGTTTTGTATGTTAGATCAACATCTAGAGCCTTGTTTTCACTTCAAGTTTGGGATTTGAGGGAAAATAGAGGTGTTAGAGATCTTATCACATGCCGATGACAAGATTTGGGAATAACAGAATCCCCCCCAAAGCATGAGGCTACAGGGATACGATAGGCGAGAGCTTTGATATAACAAGTTATCACTTCAAGGTAAGAGCCAGCTTGATCGGAGAGTATCATCGAGTAGGCATCTATAATACATCAATACTTTGACTCATGATTAAATGTAACCTCATCATGGATGTAGACCAATACAAGGAAGATCCATGAGAGGAATAAACAAACATGGCTGCTAGAAAACAACGTAGATCCATGTGATAAAGGACTCAACCTTGGACATAGCTACTAGATATACAACATAGATATATGTCATATAGACGCAAATTTGAGCATAGCCATGACCATACAAATGTGGATCCATGCCGGTAATTCATACAATATACTCCATCGCAACCTAGGGAGAAAGCTATGAGTGCTTTAACAAATACCCAGGGTCTTCGTCTCATCTTCCACAAAGTACGATTCTATCCATGTGATTACAATGTTCTGAAGTCGAAAATGGTAGAAACCACTTGATTACCAGCCAATGATGTGAACTATTAACAAGTGCGAGGGAAATCACCATTGATGTCAATGATTCCCAAGGTACCCTAGTATGATCTACTGAGTGTGAATAGATTTTTTGATGTCGAACACCCAGTGGAATATTTCGACCAAAGGTCAATGATGTGAACCTATGTCGAAAGCGAGAGAATCTGTCATTGATGCATACAAATCTCAAGGTACTGTTGGCAGCCAGCAACAACCCCTTCATTTTTTCATTAAGATGAAGGGAGATCAGCTCTCTTTTATGATTTTCTTTTAAAAGATTATAAAAGAGTGCCTTCAGAATCTTCGATTCTGAAGGTACTCTCAATTGTAGAAGAGTCAAATGACAACATTTTCATAGTTGTGATAATTAGCAGCTGTCAGTTTCATAGATTTTTATATAATCAATTCTATCATTAATTAATCTATCTGATTATATATGATTTAAGAAATTCAAAGAGATAATATGCTAATTGGGGCTCAATGAAAACACATTTAGAATTGGTTTAAGCTGGTTATTGATAAGATATTATAAAGTTCTGAAAGTCCTAGAACTTGAGGTGAATTATTAAATTAAATTTTTTATTAAAACCTAAAGAGTTCCCACCCCATATGTAACTTAAATATCTTACCATGACTTTGTAAAATTGTATATAAATAGCTAGTGAATAAATGAGTATCATTTGGAAACCTTAATATGTTATAGTTTTATAGCTTAGTATCCTATCAAATTCGATTTGGATATTAATGGATGGGATTTTGCAAAGTCTTAAAAACTATATTTATGAGATGCATATAACTCAAATGATAATTCGGATCATTAGTTAGAACATTAGGATATACTGTTTTAACACTATGTGTCATGTCAATAAACATGTTGCGGCTGAAACTGTCTTCCTCAAATTTCTTAAAATTTTTGTTCTCCCTCATGATTTAATGTTGCTTTGAATCGTTTTGATCCATGATTTTTGGGTCATGCTTTAATTTTGGATGATTTCTTGAAGATTACCTTTCGTCCCGGTTTTCAGAAATTGCTCGTGTTTGGAATTGTTGTGGGTCGTAGATTTTAGAGTTTGTTTTTGCTGAGTTGAAGATGGATCAGACCATTCGTCCTTTGCAAAACGTCGTTTTGTAGGAGATCTTGAAGATTACCTTTCGTCCTGGTTTTTAGAAATTGCTCGTGTTTGGAATTGTTGTGGGTCGCAGATTTTAGAGTTTGTTTTTGCTGAGTTGAAGATGGATCAGACCATTTGTCTTTTGCAAAACTTCGTTTTGGAGGAGAAACAGTTGTAACCGTTGCTAAATTTCAAACTCTTTAAGCACTTAGCATTTTTTCGGAGGCTGTTGTCTGTTCATCTTCCGCCGTTGCGGCTCCCAAATCAGCTAGCTACCCGAAATGAAAAGCGCTCCGCCCGTCGATGCGTGTCGCATGTTTTTAGCCTTTTCTCTTCCGTTGTTGTGGCTCTGCAAAGAACTTGTCTTCCGATGTCGATGTCTTTCTGATTTTCGATTGAAAGTTTTCCCGCCCACAGCTTAGGTCGTAACTTTTCTGACTCCGATACGCCTAAGTGTTTTGAAGCGCCCATCACCTGTTGAAGCCTGCCTATGCGGCTGTGGATGGGTCTACCCTACCGTGTTAGCAGAGCGTTCAGGAGATTGTTCAGACTACCGCGGTGTGAACGTATACATGGGAGACAAGATGGTAAGGAATCTATGCATAAACTAAATCAACTAGCATAGGTGGGTATGTCATCGCTATTCTTCACAGTTTCAGGACGTGTCTAATATTCTAGATTTCAGTTGGAAGACGTGGATGTGTATTGAAGATTGGCATTTCAACACAGCCATGAATTTGCCAGTTCCTTTAAACCAGCAAATGTTTCAGGCTAATTTGTTTTTATTGTTATCCTCTAGTGACAGGTGTAGGTTGAAAAGAGTTGATGCTCTTTGATAGCGATAGGACTCCTATAATATTGCATATAGCATTTATAGAAAAACTGAATCAAAAGATTGGTAGTATTATATAAGCTTGTAATTTTTATGAGAAAAGGATGGAGTGACTGAAGCAAAAATACTTGAAATACTATTTTGATACTAGTATTGTTCCTGCTGAAGTTTTATCTTTGGGCATGGGATGTGACTGGAAATCTTCAAGTTTATATCGTGATTGGTATTATTTTGGATACTCTTTATATTTTAGTATATGATCTTCTATATTTAACATTAATACAATATACTTTGTTATGCCTGTGTTTATTAATCAGTATTTCACTTTGTCAAAACAATATTGTATTTGAATTAGTATATTATTGTAACTGAATTTTTCAGTGTGTCTACTTTTCGGTGCTACTTCTGAATATTCAAGATATGATGATATATATATGTTTATGTCTGTTTGATTTCATTTGTGTTGTTGCAATGATTTCATACTGATCATTATTTCTTATTCAAATATCTAATGTTGGTTATTAATTATTAATTGATTAGACATTTCAGAAAATTCAAAGTAATTACTTGTTTCAGTTTCTCTGTCAAGTTATTTTATAGCAGAATGATTTAGTGTAGATGATCTAAGTATTTTTATTTAGATCTTAATCCTTATCTTTCTGTTTATCATATTATTAATTGATAATTAATATAATATTCAAAATCGCTCTCAGCTGAGATAGGATAGTTTAGATAGTCCAGATTAATATTATTTTAGTATAGTTTCCCATTTAACAGTTGTTAAATAGGATTTGTGTAATTTTTTAGAATAATTTTTAATAGCCTTTCATACTTAGAAAATTAAATATAAAAATCTTAAAAAATCAAAGAATTTCCTTAAGAAAGCAAGTATATGATAACTTTGATAGTTAAAACTAATTTTAGGGTTCAGTTAGATAGATATAACTTTAGGATAGATTTTTGCTGAATTTTAGTTTCTCCTTAAGAGGAAAATTCAGTTGGTAGCAGGACCATAACCTGCGATATTTTGCTACTCCAAACACACCGGACGCTGCTTTAAGCTGATTGTGTGGGCATAATCTCCTTGTTGGACTAGGTCAGAAAATAAGGCCAACAAATGGCGCTAGAAGGAGGGCCTGTTAATAATTAATGGCAGGAAAAATTAATGAGAAATTTTCAACCAGCCAGCATCCTCGAGAAGTCAGTAGATCACCGTTTATAGAAACTATTAGGAGCATCCTTGAATGTGGTCATATCACATCTCCATTTACACCTGAACAAAGTACTCAAACTTTGGAAGAATCATGACATATTCTTACCAGAGCATATGCCAATCAACTTGGTGTATCTCTGATAGATTATGGTCTTCCTAGGCAACAATGACGTAATCCGCAATTGAACATAGTTTCTCAAGGTTTGCAAGAAGTTGATATCACTCCACGTTATCAAACGAGAAGTCATCAGAGACAAACTATTCAAATAAACACTGCTAGAAGACTAACTGTAGAAGGTGGTTTTGATCAGCCACCTTCTCCACCTGAATCACCACCCGATAGTCCAAGATCATCCAATTCAGGGAATTCCTCAAGTTCTGAAAGAAGTCCAATGGCAGGAAATGCACCTGTGGGAGGAGGAGCTAACCCTCCACCTAATCCACAACTCCCTTAGCTGAGAATAGCTACTGTGGCTATCCCTGGTATACAACATCCTTTGCCTAAACACTTAGATAAAATTCTTCCCAAGTTCAACCCAGATAACAAAGAACCTGCAGAAGTGCATGTTGACAAATTCATGTTAGCTGTTCAAAACTTGAATGTTCAGCATGAAGATGTAGATTGTGGATTGTTTCCTCTAACTTTTGAAGGAAGAGCCTCTACCTGGTACTTCTCGTTAGTACAGGGATTAATCACAAATTGGGCTGAATTTAATAAAGTTTTTTTAGATAAATTTGGGGAAGATAAAACACCTTCTCTTTTAGCCCTAGAATTATCTCGAATTAAAATGGAATCTAAAGAAAGGATTAAAGATTTTAACCAGAGGTTTCTAACATTAAAAAATAAAATTCCAGTTGCTTCTCAACCTCCCGAAGATATAATTATTGAAAATTATACTTCATCCTTACCAAAATATTTCGGGATGTTCGTTAAGAGAGCTGGGAAAACAACATTAGTAGAAACTTTTGAGGAAGCCATTAAATTCGAGAAGGATTCTATGTCCTATGAACCAGATAGAAGTGGGAAATCTGATAATTTTCCTCGTAGGAAGATTGAAAAACTTAATTCAGAAAAAGATAAAGCATTTGATGTAGAATAGCTGCAAAATTCTATTTGGGCATTAACCAATGAAGTTGTAGGATTAAAAAAAAACAATTCTGAAGCTTCCTCTTCTAGAGGATATTTCAGAAATCAATTCAGACAAAATCCAAATACAACTAATAAAACAAATACACCACCTGAGATAGCAACAAATGAAGAAATTTTTAATACAATTCGAGCTGTTTTATATTTATCTGATATTCCTTCTAATCAAGAAATAACAGAAAATGAAGAAGAAGAGGAATCAGAAAATGAGGAAGAATCAGAGGAACCTCAACAAGTTAACGGTCATTTCTGGGACAGTCTTGTAAAAGAATATGAGAGTAAAAGTCCACCTACAGGACAACATGTCTATAATACTCGTAGTAGAGCATTCACAAATACTCCTGGAGCCTCGTCAAGTTCTACCCCTAATAATGACAACAATAATGCACAGCCTAATCAACAAACTCAATCTGGCAAACAGGCTCAATCAACCAAAGTTACCCAACCTATTCAAAGTGCTCCAAAAATAGATTTACAATATGATATAATTGAAGATTTAAAGAAGACACATGCAAACATCAGTATGCACGACCTTCTTCAAATCTAACCAATGCCTAATAGTCATGTTATGAATCCTGCCATGAGTTCAATTATTCCTAATGCAAAACAAAATGTTGCTGCAAACAGTTCTAACAATGATTCAACAACAACTGAAAAAGGAAAAGCAATGGCTGACAAAGCCTCGCTTATAGGTAAGAACTCTAAATCAACTACACCCCCATTCTTACTTACCTTTGATATTTTCAATAGGAATGTTCATAATTGCATGGTAGACTCTGGAGCATCCTCCAATGTCATGCCTTTATCAGTATGCAAGAATTTGAATGGGAAATATGTTCCATCGAATTCTCAAATAACTCAATTGGACAGGACAATGTGAAGGTTGTCGGGGAAATGAAAGATGTCTTAGTCAAGATTGCTTGTAACCCTTCGGTTTATCAAATTATAGATATTGTTGTCTGAGATATTCCAGATGCATATGGGTTGTTTTTAAGTAGGGATTGGTCTCAACAATTGAATGGATTCTTTGCCATGGACTGGTCAACATTATGGTTTCCTAAGAACGGGAAGTCAAATCAGATAAAGATAAATAGAGAAAGATATATGAAACATATTGTCACAGAATTACATGATCCTAGCGAACCTGTTTTATTTTCAGATTGCATTATGGGGAATTACATGTATGAATTGGGATTTGGTAATTTTAAAGCTGAAAATTCCGCCCTTTCTGAAAATAAACAGCAATCAGAAATTAGAAATGTGACATCTATTTCTCCTAACTCTTCATTCAAGGAAATCATCATTGATGTAGATAATTTTAATATTGTAAATATTATAGAAAGCAAAGTAGTTGTTAATAGTTCCACTTGGACTTTATATTTTGATGGTGTGAAATACAAAGAAGGAGCCAGAGCTGGTTACTTGTTGGTAGACCCTCAGAGAAATAAAACATGTATAGCTTGTAGGATGGAATTTAATTGTACAAACAATACTATGGAATATGAAGCTTTAATACAGGGTTTGAAAAAGCCGATTGATTTGGATATCAAAGTATTAATTGCATACGGTGACTCTGAAATTATCGTCAGACAGGTTCGTAACTCCATTCATTTCCTATCTGAACATTTACAAAGTTATCAATGAGAGGTATGGCACCTTATTTTGCATTTTGATGCGTTCAACATAATTTCTGTTCCAAGAAGTCAAAATCAAGAAGCAGATTTGTTGGCAAATGTAGCATCAAAGTTAATTTCGTCGGAAAATATTACACCAGATTTCTTTTCTGTTGAATTGATTTTTAGGCCTTCCATACCAGATAATATTTTTAATTGGCGTGTATTTGACAATGATGTGCAGGTGCTGAATTTTCTGATGAACGAGGATACCTTTAAAGATTCATCCATAGATGAGGTCACTCATGACGAAAATCTGTAGGATTTTTCGATAATAATCGATTTTTGTTCAGTTGAGAAAGCTTTTGAAAAGGTAAAACCAGTCCCTAATTCAGTACTAAGATTAGAAAAGTTCTTTGATCTGTAAGATAAATTTAGATTTGTCCCTAATTGTAAAACTAATAGCTCTCGAATGAGGTATGAAACCATAAATCTAGGGACATAACTAAATCCTCAAACTATAAATCTAGGAGTAGATTGCAACCCTGCAGAAAAAACAACATTTTTAAAATTATTTAAAGAATTTAAGGATGTCTTTGCTTGGGCATATGATGACCTGAAAACCTTCAACACACAAGTTATGCAACACATAATTCCAATTAAACAAGAGTCAAAACCTTTTCAACAAAAGCTAAGGAAATATCACCCATCACTAGAACTGACAATTAAGAAGGAACTAAATAAATTGTTAGCTGCCAAGATTATTTTTCCCATCAGGCATACTCAATGGGTAGCAAACTTAGTTCCAGTCAGGAATAAAAACGGGGATATTAGGTTATGTGTGTATTTTAGAAATCTGAATAAGTCTTCTGAAAAGGATAATTACCCAGTTCCTCCCATGGAACCAATTCTTCAAAAGGTATATGGAGCTGAGATACCGTCACTCCTTGATGGTTTCTCAGGATACAACCAAATATTAGTTTCCCCAGATGACCAATTGAAAACAGCTTTTAGAACTCCATGGGGAACATATGCTTACCGCAAGATGCCCTTTGGGTTAATCAATGCTGGAGCAACCTTTCAAAGAGCAATGGATATTGCTTTTAGAGGCTTAATTAACCATTCAGTCATTGTCTATTTGGATGATGTTACTATATATTCTAAACATCGACCTGATCATATTAATCATCTTAGAAAGGTATTTGAATGATGTAGAAAATTTGGAATATCATTAAATCCTAAAAAAACAATATTTGTTGTTTCAGAAGGTATTTTATTGGGCTGTGTGGTTTCAAAACATGGAATCATGATAGACCCTGAAAGAACCCAAGCCATTTCAAAAATAACTTATCCTTCCAGCAAGAAAGCAATGCAATCATTTCTTGGAAAAATAAATTTTGTTAAGAGATTCATTCCTAGTTTCTCTGAAATCATTCATCCTTTGCAGAAAATGATTAAGAAAGACACTATTTTTAATTGGGGACAAACTAAAAAGGAGTCATTTCAAAAAAATTTAGAATCCATTTCAGAAGCTCCTAGCCTTCTAAGTCCAGATTTTAGCAAAGATTTCATATCGTATACTTTTGCTTCCGATATTTCATATGCAGCAGTCTTAACCCAATTAAATCAGCAAAATAACGAAGTACCAATATCCTTTATGAGTTCAAATTTCAAAGGTGATGAACTTAATTATCATGAAGTTGACAAACAAGCTTTCACTGTGTTTAAAGTTGTTAAACATTTTCATCCATATTTATTGAAATCTAAAACGAAAATAATAGTCCCTTATTCCTCAATCAGAAACTTGTTAGTGCAAAAGGATTTAGGTGATAAAAGAGCACCTTGGATGATGGCCCTTCAAGAGTATGACTTAGAAATAAAACCCTCAATGATATTCAAAGGTCAAGAACTATGTAAATTAGCTGCTGAAGCTGCTCATCTACCTAATGATAAAGCTGAGACTGTCATTGATGAAGTTTTACTTACCAGAGAAATTTATTTTTACCCCCCACCACAAGATTCTTGGTATACAGACATAAGAATACTTTTGGAAATAGGAACTGCTCCTGATTACCTAGAACCAAAAAAGAAAAGAGCACTTAGATTGAAATCTGCTTCTTATTTATTAATTGATAATGTCCTCTTTTGAAGAAATTCAGGCGGAGTATTGCTTCGATGTCTAGACAAAGATGAAACGGAGGTAATTCTGAAGGAGTTACATTCTGGACCAGCAGGAGGTCATTTTGGTGGAGAAAATACCGTGCATAAAATTCTTAGGGCCGGTTATTATTGGCCTACCTTGTTTCAAGATTCCTATATTTTTGTTAGAAAATTCCAGGAATGTCAACTTTCTGCGAGAAGGGTTAAGAAACCTGCTTTTCCTTTACAAACTGTTTCAGTTGAAAGACCCTTTCAGCAATGGGGTATCGATATAGTAGGGCCAATAAATCCTCCCTCCTCTAAGCAACACAAATATATAATAACTGCAACTGATTATTTTACTCGTTGGACAGAAGCTGCACCATTAAGGGTTATAAATACCAATCAGGTTATATTATTTTTAGAATTCTTTATCATAACAAGATTTGGTATTCTAGATTCCCTCATCTTTGATAATGCTTCATATTTTTCATCAATTGAGTTAACTCAATTTGCCTTAGAGAAGGGAATAAGAATTAGGTATTCAGCTAACTACCATCCTCATGGAAATGGTTTAGCTGAATCAACAAATAAAAATTTATTGAAAATTCTCAAAAGAACCATTTCAGTTCACCATCGAGATTGGCATACAGAATTGGTCAATTCCCTTTGGGCAGACAGAGTGACTCCTAAGGCTGCAATAGGTAACTCACCATTTTTCTTAGTATATGGAATTGAAGCTATTTTACCACCGAATTTATTCTTACCTTCATTATAGTTAGCTCAATCTGTGCAAGATGAAGAATGTCCAGCAATGGAAAAGAGAATTAACACTTTGATAAAGCTTGAGGAAGATAGAGAAAATTCAAAACAACACTTTACAAAGCATCAACAAATTGTGAAATCTTGGTTTGACCAATCCTTTAGTTCCAATCGAGAATTTCAGGTGGGAGACCTAGTTTTAAAATGGGATAAAGTTCACGAGGAAAAGGGAGATCATACTAAGTTTCAGAAGCTTTGGTTAGGTCCCTTTGTTATTACTGAGAAGATAGATCCAAGTACCTTTCGAATACAAACACTTGAAGGACAGTCCAAAACATTCCCAGTGAATGGACTGATCCTGAAAAAAGTATTTCTGTTAATATTTTTGGTCTTAAAATGTATATAATTTGTTTTGCTGTTTGTAAATGAATTTATATTTTTGTATATAAACTGAATTATAGTTCATAAAATTTAAGGACGATGAGAAATTCATAAAACTTTTGTAACTTTCAAACATCATTCTGTTATTACAGCCAGTTTTAATCTTGTTAGTTAAATATTACAGGCTGTCAAATTTTTGTATATAATCAGTCAGTAATCTTTAGTTAGCAGCTAAAAAAAATAAATGTAAATAAATAAATCTTCGAGTTAAAAAGTCAGTTTGCTCATGAGCCTGAAAAATTATGATACTAAACTGAAGTCTTTTAAAATTTGTTCAGGATGATCAAGATTTCTTAAATCTATAAAAGACCTATCATTGTTTTATTTTTAAGTGTTACTCAGATTATTCCTCACATTTTTATCTTTCATATAAAATGGGAATAGCTTATTAATGTCTTTTTCGAAGCTTGTACTTTTGAAAAACTTTTACAGATCTCTACCATCAGTCTCCAAAAGTATTTACAATCTAAAAACTTTTTAGAATTTGTTCCAATCAATAAAATGCTAAAATGAGAGACATGAGGTCTTAGTAATAAGCCGGTCTGATCAGAATCATAAATATCACTAGTATGACATTATTAGGAAACTAGTAATGGCTTTTGGTTTAACAAACCAAGAGATAAGGGGTCTTATCACAAGCCAGCTGATTCATTTTTTGGTGATATTAATCACTGACATTACCATTTGGTCACTATGCTGGGTAATGATCTCTCATTTTATAAAATTTAAAAGATGAAAGTGAACAAAGAAAATATAAATTTTGACTGAAGAATAGGAGGTATCATCATGAGCCGGCCTAATCATGATCATCAGTGTTGTCTGGGATAACTTCATTTCTGATCACCAGGGTGATGGCTTTTGATTTTAAGTTAAAAGACATGAGGTCTCATCATGAGCCAGCTTGCTTATTCCAGACAGTTCTCGTGAATGATGCTATCACATTGGGATACCATACCTAGATAGTAGTCTTCAGTCATAATTATTGTTTAAAAGAAAAGAAAAGCAAGCAAAAAGAAAATTATTATGTTTATGGAACAGATTCCGAAAAGTCTTCAGAAAAGTAGATTTCTATACTCTATGCTGATGGTGCAGGTTATTATTACTATGAAGTATTTTGTTTCGATCAGGGTATTTTTAAGTTTATCCCTAACTAGATCTCTGTTTCAAAAGATGGAATATTTATGAGTTATACTTATGAATATGAATGAAAGGATGGTTTTTTTTATTTAGATAAAGAATTTTTTATTGTTTTTAATAAATTTTAAGATTTTGTTTAAATCATCTATAAATTGTATGAGCAGAGATAACTGGTTCACCCAGGTTGTCGCCATTTGTTGGCAGCCAGCAACAACCCCTTCATTTTTTCATTAAGATGAAGGGAGATCAACTCTCTTTTATGATTTTCTTTTAAAAGATTATAAAAGAATGTCTTCAGAATCTTCGATTATGAAGGTACTCTCAATTGTAGAAGAGTCAAATGACAACATTTTCATAGTTGTGATAATTAGCAGCTGTCAGTTTCATAGATTTTTATATAATCAATTCTATCATTAATTAATCTATTTGATTATATATGATCTAAGAAATTCAAAGAGATAATATGCTAATTGGGGATCAACGAAAACACATTTAGAATTGGTTTGAAGCTGGTTATTGATAAGATATTATAAAGTTCTGAAAGTCCTAGAACTTGAGGTGAATTATTAAATTAAAATTTTTATTAAAACCTAAAGAGTTCACACCCCATATGTAACTTAAATATCTTACCATGACTTTGTAAAATTGTATATAAATAGCTAGTGAATAAATGAGTATCATTTGGAAATCTTAATATGTTATAGTTTAATAGCTTATTATCCTATCAAATTCGATTTGGATATTAATGGATGGGATTTTGCAAAGTCTTAAAAACTATATTTATGATATTTTATGCATATAACTCAAATGATAATTCAGATCATTAGTTAGAACATTAGGATTTACTATTTTAACACTATGTGTCATGTCAATAAACATGTTGCAGCTGAAACTGTCTTCCTCAAATTTCTTAAAAATTTTGGTCCCCCTCATGATTTAATGTTGCTTTGAATCATTTTGATCCATGATTTTTGGGTCATGCTTTAATTTTGGATGATTTCTTGAAGATTACCTTTCGTCCTGGTTTGTAGAAATTGCTCGTGTTTGGAATTGTTGTGGGTCGCAGATTTTAGAGTTTGTTTTTGCTGAGTTGAAGATGGATCAGACCATTCGTCCTTTGCAAAACGCTGTTTCGGAGGAGAAACAGTTTTAACCGTTGCTAAATTTCAAAGTCTTTAAGCACTTAGCATTTTTTCAGAGGCTGTTGTCTGTTCATCTTCCACCATTGCAACTCCCAAATCAGCTAGCTACCCGAAATGAAAAGCACTCCTCTTCAGAGGCTATTGTCTATTCGTCTTTCGTCGTTGCGGCTCCCAAATCAGCTAGATACCCGAAATGAAAAGTGCTCCGCCCGCCGATGCGTGTCGCATGTTTTTAGCCTTTTCTCTTCCGCCATTGCGGCTCTGCAAAGCACTTGGTTGTCGATGTCAATGGCTTTCCGATTTCCAATTGAAATTTTCCCCGCCCACAGCTTAGGTCGTAACTTTTTTGACTCCGATACGCCTAAGTGTTTTGAAGCGCCCATCGCCTATTGAAGCCCGCCTATGCGGCTGTGGATGGGTCTACCCTGCCGTGTTAGCAGAGCGTTCAGGAGATTGTTCAGACTACCACGGTGCGAAGGTATAGATGGGAGACAGGATGGCAAGGAATCTATGCATAAACTAAATCAACTAGCACAGGTGGGTATGTCATCGCTATTCTTCACAGTTTTAGGACGTGTCTAATATTATGGATTTCAGTTGGAAGACGTGGATGTGTATTGAAGATTGGCATTTCGACACAGCCACGAATTTGCAAGTTCCTTTAAACCAGCAAATGTTTTAGGCTAAGTTGTTTTTATTGTTATCCTCTAGTGATAGGTGTAGGTTGAAAAGAGTTGATGCTCTTTGATAGCGATAGGACTCCTATAATCTTGCATATAGCATTTATAGAAAAATTGAATTGAAAGATTGGTAGTATTATATAAGCTTGTAATTTTTATGAGAAAAGGATGGAGTGACTGAAGCAAAAATACTTGAAATACTATTTTGATACTAGTATTGTTCCTGCTGAAGTTTTATCTTTGGGCATGGGATGTGACTGGAAATCTCTAAGTTGATATCGTGATTGGTATTATTTTGGATACTCTTTATATTTCAGTATATGATCTTCTATCTTTAACATTAATACAATATACTTTGTTATGCCTGTGCTTATTAATCAGTATTTCACTTTGTCAAAACAATATTGTATTTGAATTAGTATATTATTGTAACTGAATTTTTCAGTGTGTCTACTTTTCGGTGCTACTTCTGAATATTCAAGATATGACGATATATATATGTTTATGTCTGTTTGATTTCATTTGTGTTGTTGCATTGATTTCATACTGAACCTTATTTCTTATTCAAATATCTAATGTTGGTTATTAATTATTAATTGATTAGACATTTCAGAAAATTCGAAGTAATTACTTATTTCAGTTTCTCTGTCAAGTTATTTTATAGCAGAATGATTTAGTGTAGATGATCTAAGTATTTTTATTTAGATCTTACTCCTTATCTTTCTGTTTATCATATTATTAATTGATAATTAATATAATATTCAAAATTGCTCTCAGCTGAGATAGGATAGTTTAGATAGTTCAGATTAATATTATTTTAGTATAGTTTCCCATTTAACAGTTGTTAAATAAAATTTGTGTAATTTAATAGAATAATTTTTAATAGCCTTTCATACTTAGAAAATTAAATATAAAAATCTTAAAAAATCAAAGACTTTCCTTAGGAAAGCAAGTATAGGATAACTTTGATAGTTAAAACTAATTTTAGGGTTCAGTTAGATAGATATAACTTTAGGATAGATTTTTGCTGAATTTTAGTTTCTCCTTAAGAGGAAAATTCAGTTGGTAGCAGGACCATAACCTGTGAGATTTTGCTACTCCAAACACACCGGACGCTGCTTTAAGCTGATTGTGTGGGCATAATCTCCTTATTGGCCTAGGTCAGAAAATCAGGCCAACAGGTACTAAACTTGTTTATAAGACTATTTCCCAGATGATGAGCTAATGTCTACATAAATAGTCTTGTCGAAGGAGGGCCATGATGAATCCCACATCGACGACATGAAACTTGGAACAAAGTTCTGGAATGTTGAAGATAATGTAACCATAGGACTAACTCAAAGTTCTGACACAAAGGTTGTTTTAATTGCAGGGGTAAAATTATTTCTTCCTTTGAACATTGGGCGGCATGACAAAAGACTTGGTAGCATGACTAGACCAGATGGACACACAATACGACAGAGGACAATGCATTCTTTTGAGAGAATCAAAGGAGCGATATGACTCATGAAAGTGGATTGACTTGTAAGTCAGTTGAATATCGAATTGACTAAATGATATGCAGACAAGTGCCATGTTCAATGGTGACAAACAATTGCCATTTGATTTTCAAAATGATTCCCTTCCCTTAATTCCCCCATCATGATTGATGAGTGCCTCTTTTCATTTTTACGAGTCCAAAGAGGGTAATAAACACTCGTTTTAGCTCATCTGAAGACAATTCCATTCTCATATATTTCACGAACTTGAGAAAGGAGGGGTTCATTCCGAAAAAAGGGTCTCTCAGTGTTTAGTTTAATGAATTCAGTGAAAGCAAACTCGGTATCGTTGATGTTTAGAGAGTTTGAACGAAGACGAAAGAAAACTTCCAAGGGTCCTTTTTCATATGATTTAGTCTCCAGGGCCCAAAAAAGTCTAAAATAATACCCAAGAGAACTCTTCCAGTCATGATTGGTTGGAGCGTTCCTTTTTCATAAATAATCTATCCAAACCGAAAAAGAGATAACCTACCGTCGAAGAGACAAATATTCAAATAATTTTACGAGTGTGAAGAAGACAAGCACTCGATAATCTTTTCATATTTAGGGATTCCGAAAAGAGCTTAAAGGAGACTCCATTAGGTTTTTTTTCATGATGAGAAGTTTTTACGATCCTAAAAAGAATCGAACAAAAGACTCAGAACTTTGATACCGAGTTCTAAGCACGTGACCAAAGTATCAAAACAAACGCTCGAGGACTTTTTTCTTTTTATGGAAGTACGAAAAAGTCAAAAACAAACTCTCCATAGACTTTACTGTTTTCGTTTTTACTCTTGTAAGACTAAAAAACGATCATTATTCCCTCAAAAAATGAATTTAATGAACTATATAAATAGGTGTTTATGTAATAATGATTTTTGAAATATGACATAACACAAAAAAACCTTAAGAATACATATAAAAGTCATTTGAATGGTAAAAATCAAATCATTTTACTATTTACCACTTGGTGAGAGTATTTTGGAGAAAATTGAGCCAGATCTTCAGTTAATGATTCCGAAAGATTCCATCGTCCGATTCGAGCGCCGTCAGAGCCAGGTAAATGTTTGAACCCTAGCCTTTCCTTTCAATGCATTTATTTTTTATTTTATGGGGTTTTTGGGAAGTTTTAGGAAATACCTAAAACCAAAATACGAGCACCGTTCCCACCCCTTATGGGACAGGCGATGCTCGATAAGAACCACACATCTTAAGCTACACTCATGCGGTGCCACCACTCCGTGCAAACGGAGCTCAGGCGGTGCCATCTGTGAGTGGGAAAACTTGAATGGGCAAGCAAAACCATAAGTTTTTAAATGTTTTTGGTGATTGATTATGCTTCTAATTGGATCATTGATTGTTTTTGGAAGGTTCTAACCGATCAAAAATGGTCATATGGAAGGAACGGGAACACGATGATGACAATGCCTTCGCCGAGAGAAATGTGGGGTTCATAGCCACATTGAGGGACTGTGGTCTCCTAAAATTCTTTCACATTCCTTGCATGGTGTCCCATGAGCACTTGTTGGAGTATATCCTTCATAGGTGGAACCCAGAGCAGTAATATTTTGAGGTGGGAGCCCATGTGTTGACTATCGAGGTAGAGGATATCTACTTTTTGACAGGATTATCTAGAGGGGGTGATCCTATTTCATTGGATGGTTCTCATGGAGGGGACGTGACTACCTAGGAGTTAATCAACCACTACTGCATACCCGGTACTAGAATGTCTAAGAAGAAAATCCCAATTAAGTCAGTGGTGGACGATCCTCTTCGTACAGTTATTTTCACTATGCATAGGCTAGCTAGGATTCAAGGACCTCATCAGGATTCTAGAGCACACATGCTATATGCTATAGAGGCCATGGCACCTATTGTCTTTAACTGGGAAGAAGCATTACTTTCGGTCTTCAAGGAGCAGCTGACCAAGTGTCGACAAGGAGACTCTAAAACAGTTTAGTTATGGATCCATCTTAGCCTGTTTCTTATTTGAGAATGTCCCTCATCTGAGGCCCCAAGTGGTATTTATTGAGCTAAGGGCAAGAGACCCTCATATGCTAAGGGTGGGTGAGGATCATGGCTTGCACGGGAGTAGGCAGGGGAAAAGTGAAGTTTGGGGCTCCATTTTTCCACTGGCTGAATGACCAAATCCTCATGATTGAGGATTATGCATACGCGGGTACTAACTTCAGGGTAGACCTTGATCTACCACTTCCACCTGGTGCACAGTGGAGAGACATTAGTAAGAAACAAAACCCTAAAATGGAAATTTTTGTTTTTGTATTTTAATGTTTTTTATTTTTTATTTGTTGTAACAAGACCTAAATATCTTCATGTAGATGTTGGAGTAGCACGACCTAGGGGATCTTCCCCACTGGACAGGAGAGCAGGAGCTTGGTTTTTTCAACGGGGTGATGACCCAATGGGAGAGTTAGATGAAAACCTGGAGAGGTTGACTCTAGATATACCTGATGCATCAATTGATGACCTCCCCATGAGGTATCAGAGGCACACTGCAGGCATGCCAGGCCGCTTTAGCCAACTGCTACGCAGAGTAGTATGGACTGTGATATGATACCACGAGCATCACTAGATAGATATGCATAATCTATTACTGAAAGATGATATAGCTTCAGGATTTTGTATGATTTTTTACTGCTTGAAATCTAGAGTGCTTCAGATGAGGTCTTGTGACCTATTTTTGTAAAAATATTTATATATATATACAGAATTTTATTTTCCGGTGTTTATATGTTCCAAATGGTAAATGTATTTACATGAATTTAATGTGTCTTCTACTGTCTATTTATAATATTATGAACCATGTTTGATTTTTGAGTTATGTATGAGCAATATACCAGTCTAGTATATAGTTTGTTAATGAATCAACAACTGCATTGTCTTCCCTAGGGATATGCCTATAAGTAATTAGTTCAAATGACCCTTCCAACAAACGTACCCTTCGGAAGAAATGGAGAAGCACCGGGTTCCTGATGGTATAGACATGGTTGAAATGACAAACCATCGATTGTGAGTCCATGAAAACTACCAGATCATGAATGTCCCAGGATGCAACCTCAATCAGTAGACCTATGATTTCCTGATACTGGACGATATTGTTGGTAGCTGGACCAATACAAACCGCTCCTGAACTAACCAAATCATGAGCTAGGGAATAGAGAACCTAAGCAGCTGAGATAAGGTTGAAGGTATGGTGGCAAGCACCATCAATGAAGCCATAAAAAGCTATATGTTCTGCATAACCAAAACATGGTATAAATAGTTTGGACACTAAAGTCAAAACCATATTGAAAATACTAAAACACACACTAAAAAAGTCAAACAATGTACACATATACAAGGTACAATACATAAATGATCTAGGCATAGTACCTCTTCAGGTACAACCCATTGCGAGGTTGCTCGAAGGGGATTCCATCATAGTCCACGAGCTCATAAGCCCCTTTCTCTAAAACTTTTGAAACGATAAAGGGATCGTACCACATTGATTCAAACTTCCCTTTCCCTAGCTTGTCATGTCTCTGATCATAGGTTAGAACTAGGTCACCTTAATTAAAAATATGAGGTTGGATAGACTTGTCATATTGTTCCTTGACACGTTTCTTGTGTGCCTCATTGGCTAAGGCATCATCTCGTCTAGTTTCGTTAATATTGTTCAGGTATAGGAATCTTTCTACCTCGATAGAAGTAT
The DNA here is from genome assembly GCA_001517045.1 of Pseudotsuga menziesii. Classification (NCBI taxonomy): domain Eukaryota; kingdom Viridiplantae; phylum Streptophyta; class Pinopsida; order Pinales; family Pinaceae; genus Pseudotsuga; species Pseudotsuga menziesii. Next base: position 135,791 of record LPNX011158976.1, on the reverse strand, counting down.
CTGGGAGAAGTTCAATGGCAAGTTTCAAAGATGGAATCTGACACTAAATAGGCAAGATAGCTTCTAGTCTGTAAACTAACTGGAAGGGTGTAAAACGAGTAGTTGTTTTTACTGAAGTCCTATAAGCTCAAAGAGCAGAGAAGAGGATGTGGTGCCAGTTGGATTTGTGATCTCCAACCATGCATCGTAACATGATTTTTAAAACTTTATTAATGGCCTCAACTTGACCATTAGCTTGCGGATAATAGGGTGTTGATTTTTCATGACGAAAAACCATCTTAGCACTCAGTTCTTCCATCATCTGATTCTGGAAATGTGATCCGTGATCAGTAACTATAGACTGTGGGACTCCAAATCTTGCTATCACGTGATTGAACAGAAAGAGGGTGGAAATATTACCATCCTCTACATATGTAGGCATATACTCAGCCCTTTTTTAAAATAATCAACGGCTACAATGATGTAACCATGCCCCCCGACTGAGGTAGGATTACAATGCATAAAATCGATCCCCCATTTAGCAAAAGGGCCAACGACAATGACGGGGTGTAAGAGAGTAGGGTGGGTGTGCTTTTTCGGATAAAAATGTTGGCAGGGTGGGCATTTCTTAATAGCCTCATGACAATCTTTAAATATTGAAGGACATAAATAGCTAGCGCGAAGGATTTTTTGGGCTGTATCCATCCCAAGGAGATGACTGCCTCATGCTCCAGAGTGGTAGTCATTCAGAACTTGTTCAACCTCTTCATGAGTAAGGCATCATCAGATAACATAATCGATACCATGCCTATCCAAAGTATCATTCAGGATAAGGTAGCATTTTGCGTGGTGACAGATACGATGATGATCGTCATAGGATAGAGTGGGCTGAAATCTTTGTGCTTGGAGATAAATGATTAAATCTCCATACCACGGATCAGTAGTGCTTATCAGGAACAGAAATTCATCTGGGAATGAATCATTGGGCTCTGAATCCGTCAAAGCATAGGGAAGATCACACATCGGCTCAGTAAAAACCAAGGATTTCTTTGACATGGCCTTTGCAATCTCAAGGTTAAATTCCTGTAGGATGACTATCGATCGGGAGTATTTTCCCCCTAGCACCTGACAAGTCAGGGTGTAATACATAGGGTTCTAATCTGCCAATACGGTGGTAGTGCGAAGCAAGACGTAGTGTCGAAATTTTAGTACAGCAATGATCATGGCCAATGCTAACTTCTCCACACGTGAGTATTGAGTTTCAGAATATATGAGATTCTTACTGGCATAATAGATCACGTGCTCCTGCACGTCAGGATTTTCCTGCACCAAAACCATTCCGATGGTAGTAGTGGAGGCTGCAATGTATAATAGAAAATCCTTTGAATAATCTGAGGGATGCATCACAGGTGAATGGGTCAGAGTGTGCTTAATATTATCAAAGGCGCATTGGGATTGGTAATCCCAAAAGAATAGAGTGTCCTTCTTGAGGAGACACATATAGCCGTATGTTTTCTCTACAAAATTGCACATGAAATGGCAGAGAAAGTTTACCTTCCCCTGCAAACTTTGGAGTTCAACAAGATTGGTTGGGGTCGGTAGGGCTAAACTAACTACAATTTTCAATGGATCTATCTAGATGACATCCTTAGAAACCATGAAACCTAGGNCCTGCAAACTTTGGAGTTCAACAAGATTGGTTGGGGTCGGTAGGGCTAAACTAACTACAATTTTCAATGGATCTATCTAGATGACATCCTTAGAAACCATGAACCCTAGGAGACATCCCGCCTCAACGTAAAAAACAAATTTATGCGAATTGAGCCATATATTATAATGACGACATCTCAGAAAAATAACCCTAAGATGACTAGGGTGGTCCTCCCGTCACTGTGAATGAGCTGGGAGGTCGTTAAGGTACGGTTTCACAATATGTTTGACATCGTGAAATGCTTAGGACATACCACGCTGAAATGTAGCTCCAGCATTCTTCAGGCCAAATGGTAACTTCTTATACAAAAAATTTCCCCATGGGAAAATAAATGTTGTCTTGTGCTGATCGGTGGGAAATATCTCGATCTGATTATAGCCAGAAAAGCCATCCATGAATGAGAAGATGACACTTCCAGCACAATTGTCGATAATTTGGTTGATATTTGGAGTTGGAAAGTTGTCTTTGGGACAAGCTTTGTTCAAATCTATGAAATCGATGCAGACTCTAATAGTGCCCTACTTTTATTGACAGGGACAACATTCGATACCCATTACGTTAGGGGCATAGGATAAATAAACCCTACTTTCATAATTTTTTCTATTTCGGATTTGATAGCCGCATCCTTCCGTGGATGGACTTGCCTTAGTTTTTTCCTGACAGGTTTTGCTGTGGGATAGGTTTTGATTTCATGGACCATGATAGATGGGTCTATCCCAGGAATTTCTTCATAGGACTAGGAAAAATATCTTGGAATTCCTTGAAAAGTGCTCTATATGCTTCAGATTCTTCTGTTGAGCAATTCTACCCAACATGAACATGCTCAAGAGGGCCAGGATTGACTGATATGTCGATTGTTTTTGTCTTAGTAATGTTTCATAGATTTCCTTCAGATTCATTGTTTTCAACAATACAGGAGTTTGAGGAGTATGGACAATATCAGTACTAAAGAGAGATTCAAAATCATGGTCTACCGAACTGGTGTTGGGGAGGAACGAGAATCTGTGATGGTGATCCTCCCATACGGATTCATTCATACTCATGATCTCCATAATAGAATCGTAAGAAGGAAAAGTATGGGAGAGATAATCCAGAGTAGGAAGAGAGGGTTCTAACCACTAGGGCAGGTGGTAGGGATTTGAAGCCACCAGATGAATATCATCAATGTGGTCATCGGAAATGGTTTGGACAATGTTGTACATTGCTTCATGCGGACTCAATGAGGTTGACTCAACAAATTTTTTTCCCTTGGGATCATAACCAAACAAAGAAATCATATTTATTGTCATTGTTTCTATGTTAGGAGGAGCTGAAAGGAACACCCCCATAAGGGAAGAATCCTTCAGGATTCCTATCCCAATCGATTGGTAAGGAGGAGGGGACTGACCTAACATAGGGATGTTATTTTCCATAGGGGTAGTAAAATCCGGTGTACATAAATCAAGCTGATCAATTGTTACAATTTCCCTAGATGTGGAAAATTGAGGTTTCAAAATACCGTTGAAGCGACAACAGTCATGGCATAAAATCAATTTCTTCCTAGTAGGAGATTGTAGTCTAACAGGGCATCCACCACTTCCAATTGAACAGAAACGTTATTTCCCCCAAGATCGATCGAAAGTGTTGGTATGAGACCGTGAGGTTGGAAACCTCGTCCATCAAAGGATTTCAGGGTCGTCGGAGATTTCATAAACTCGGGAGAGCCGAGGGCTTTCCAACAAGATAGGGACAAAACTGAAGTTGAATCTCCTTCGTCTAAGACAGTTCTAAAAACCTTTTTCCCAACTAATTTTGTCATGATTTGAAAAGCGAGTTGGTGAGGCAGCCTAGACTTATAATTCATGACATTGAAATGAATCAAATTAGTGTTGTCCAGGTCTAAGGATCCTAACGCAGTTAATAGGTTTTTGTGTTGTGTAGGACAACTTTGGAGTACTTCTAAGGTAGACATTGCACATGGCGCCTGAGCAAGATTTTCAACGACGTTGTAAAATTGTGCAACTCAAGAATTAGGGTTGAAAACAGACTTTCTAAGAGTACTCTTGGGTGGACGCAAAATCATGTCAAGATTAGGTTTCTCGATAGTTAGGGGACCACTAGACAAGGACGTGGGAGAATTAGTAGGGGGAGCTTTGTCTGAAGAAGAAGTATCTTCTTTTTTATCTGTAGGTTTGTCATAATTATGACTTTGAGTTTGTAAATTAACAGTTTCCAAGGACATCATGTGAATTTCCTCTGAAGAACTAGAGTTTCCTTGATTAGACATCTGGTCTATCAGTTGCTGCTAAGAAGGGAAAGGATCAGTGAGAATTGTTGGTGTAGGGTTAGTTTTCAAAAATTTATTGATTTCTTCAAGATGGGGACACTCCTTCGTGAAGTGATCCCCTCCGCACAACAGACATGGATATTTTTCTTTTCTCTTCCCTTTATCATTTTCATTGGTTGTAGGTTTCGGGTTCTCTTGTTGGTTTCCAGGTTTTTTGTTTTTACTTTACCTTTATTTTTATTATTACCAGGTGTTTGTGTACTTTGAATAGCATTCACCTTGGTGGAAACCTTGGGAGTTGAAGGAGTAGTAGCAGAAGCATTGGGTTTCTTGGCAGGTTTCACTATTGACGAGGGTTGGATTGAACCAACAATCCCATCAACAAGACTTTCTGCTGGTGTCTTAGCAGGATTAGTGCTAGGGAGAGGAGCTTGAGGGATCAAGTCATACAATATTCTGGACTGGGAATACACCAAATCCAGGTACTGAGCATGGCTAATAGCTTGCTCTTCAGTGACATCACCACCCATAGCCACATCTCAGGAAATAGGTGGCAACAAAGACTTCGTAAACCAATTAGCTAAGAGTTGGTCTGGGATGGGAGCTTTAATGAGCCTTCTCTGCCTTCTCCACTCATGGATTTGATCCGATATGTGTGTGGAGGTGTTTTGACATAGAGAGGTTACAAGATTTGTACCCATTTCATAACAAATGAGTAGCTGAAAGTGTGTGAGGAAGACAGTTTCCAATGCACTAAAATCCACAAAGGAATGTCATGGAAGTTCAATATACCACTTCGCGGCCATACCAGTCAAAGTGCACTGGAAGAGTATCAATTGAACATAATCATCCATCAAGGAGTTCGACGAACACCATAGATGGAAAGTCATAACGTGATTTTTGGGATCATCTCCCTGCTTACCATCGAATTTTGGGATGTATGATGGAAACTTCACTAGAACTGCAGGCCATGAAGGATTGTTTTGGATGGGGTCATTAATCAACTTGGACAAATAGTGTAAGTCCAAAGTTGCTAGGAAAGGTAACTGGCAATCGGGTTCCATATACTAGTAATATTGATAAGGAATGTCACCACCAGTAGGGCCGTAGATTGACTGATATACAGGTTGTTGAAATGTCGGATGAGATGATGTACTTCTCGAAGATTGACCTCCAGGGTTAGGGCCACTAAAGCCACCAGGACCATTAGGCCCATTAGGACCATTAGGAAGAGGTCCTCAAGGACCTCCGAGACCACCAGGAGGAGGGCCACCAGAACCCCCAGAACCACTAGGACCACCAGAAGGAGGGCCTCTATAACTCCTAAGACCACCAGGACCACTAGGAGAAGGGTTGCTAGAACTCCAAAGACCACTAGGACCACCAGGAGGAGGATCTTCAGGGCCCCCAGGACCTCCGGGAGGAGGACTGCCATAAGGTGGGCCTCCGACACCGCCCGCATTATGAATAGGTATTCCTCCCATCGTCTGCATATAAGACCAGTTGGGTTGCCCCCATGGTGTAAAAGCATTCCCAAGGTATGGAACTCTAGTATAAGACATTCCTATAGGGTTGGGTTGATAATTCATATTTTCTACAGGCATTTAATTTGCAGATAACCATAACCCCATGAGGGTTGATGAACTGCAGGTTGTGCCACCGAGGGATGACCTGAACTTGAAGGGGGGTTTACCACATTTGTGTTGGTGGGAGGGACATATACTGTGGATTGTCCTACAACAAAGGTTTGTCTATCATTCATAACAGTTCCATTAGTGGGTAACGTAGGTTTCGCCAGGGGTTGCCCCTCGACGTTAGAAGGTACAGACACTACTGGAACTGAAGGTTTCCCCCAGCCATAGAAAGTATGGGATGATTAGAGACAGACCTAGAACTAAATGCTACAGGGGTGGAATTAGAGGTTTGACCTGGATTGCAAGAAGTCTCACCATATACTAGATGACCATCAGAAGAAGGTTTGATTTCAGTGAGAGGCCAAGGATTCGTATTACGAGGGAGAAGAGTCGAAAAAGGTTCTTTATGAGGTATGGGGGTTGCTAAGATTGTATCTAATCTCTGCATTCTCTCTTAAAAATCATGTGCAAGGTGAATAGAGGCTTGGATTTGTTTATACTCTTCTTCACCTGGTGAATATTGTTCAGGAGAGGGCCTATTTACCCCAAATGAGGCAATGGCCTGCCCCATAGAAGTTCTCCAAAATGGAGCATTTGGGCCATACTCAGGTGGAGTAGGACTGTCGGTACGTCCTTCCATATGCAGATGAAAGGAAGTATCATCCATAGGAGGCCATTGAACCAAGGGATTTATATAAGAAGTGAATTGGTCTCCACTTTCTACAACTATATTTTCTTCCTCACAGGAAGTAGTTGCAGCTCCTTGGTCAATGGCTTCCATTGGAATTTCTCTTGTAACAGGAGGAAAATCGGGTGGAAAGCCCTATTTCCTTATCAATCGTCTCAACCAAAACTCAGCCATATTGGTATCATTTACTAAGATAAACTAGGGTCTCAAAACTAATAACACACAGAAAACTTTTTCCTACTCATGCTACAGGCCAACAAGCAAATTTAAATGATAGGAGGAGCTCAAATAGTTGGTCTCTCACCAGGATTGTCAAGTAGGTGCAAATAGCGATATACCACAAGGGTACGTGCGTATTAATATCCCTGAATGTTGTTTTCGATGTATTGCTCCACACAAGATGGCCAAAGGGTTTTTCTCAGATGGACAGGGTATCCTAGTGGGGTCTCCCGATATATGCAAGGTACGTGGGAGCTCAAATCGGTAGTAGTGCTATCTAATGCACAACCGTTCACAAGGGGCCTTCTGATATACAATCGAGTACATGAGGTACCTTTCTATATACCTCAAGGGTACATGAAAGGTCGTTCAATATACCAATGGTACGTGGAAGAACCATGTGAGTCCTGGGTTGTAGTGCAGACAAGTAACGAAAGCTCCTACATTTAACAACGCCCGAAGACGTCTCTAACTTATCACTCAAATTTCTATACAATTTTTTAGGCCTAAAGCTACCATTAATTTTAAAGTGGACGATTAGGTGAATGCATGATATTTTGACAGAAAAAAGTAAAACCATGCAAAGATGAAATGCACGTTCATTTACTTTACCATTCAGATTATGCCTAATTACGGGAAGGAGACAGATTCTTTTTCTTTTCAATTTTGCTTTGAAACCAAAAATTTTCTCAAACAACTCTTGAATCGATGAAAAAAACAAGAAACACTCTCCAAACTAATTTTTGAAAGCAATAAGATGGGATAGAGTCTCTTTTCCTAAAAGAAAAACAGCCAACACTCAATATGTATATGCAATATATTTTTTCAATTTTTCTCTAAAACATGGAAAGATCTAACTTAAACTATTAATATTTTTTATTTTGATGAGATAATGATGCAAAAGAGACAAAATAAAAAAGGAATCTTGAAAGCTTATGAAGCTAATCAAAGCTCCAGTGACTTAAGCTCGTTAAAAACAATGACTTAATCTCAACAAAAAAATTTCTTTTTTTAAAGCAGAAAAGAAGTCTCCCACTAATTCTATGGAAAAATGAAAAAAAGAAAATGATCAAGCAGCATTTCTTTAAGTCTTTATCAATGAACGAAAAGAGACCTAACTGAAACAACACTTTCAATTGTTCCTTTGAAAATCAAAACCAAAAAGCATGGAAGCAATGAATAATAAACAAGCCTAACCTAACTATTGAATGTTTCAACCAAACAAGCTCTTACCACCAAAAAATTCCAACCATGATTACTCAAATTTATACAAACAAGCCTTGATAGTACAGGGCTGAAAGCAAAACCAAAATCTACTTTTGCAAAAAATCAAAAAACAAGGTCTGGAATAGGGCCTACCTGGCACCGCGCTGAAGGGGTCTCTGACAGAGTGGTTTTTGATGCAGCACCGCTTCCTGCTTTCTTGAATCAGGAGGTGGAACTGCCTATGGGTAACTGCGTTCAGGCAGTGGCACCGTGTATTGCCCACAGCACATGAGCGGTTCCCTAAAAAAATCTAGGACACAAGGAGAGGGAAAAAATCAAGTTAGAAGTTTCAAAAACACTATCAAAACTGATGAATAAATAGTAATACATAGCGAATAAAGTCAAAGTGGCTCAGATATGAAGAGATATGATGATTTCAAACCAAAACTTCACTAAGTCAGATGGTAGATCTGACTAAAAAGATTGAATACTGGAGCTTGGATTCAAATAAGTGTTTGAAGACTGAGGAAGATTAGATCAACTGAAGCTTGTACTCCCCAACGGAGTCACCAAATTTGTTATCAGGAATATTTCACCTTATGCGGATAGAAGTTGTTCCTCTGGTCTGAATGGTTCAAATCCAGAACAAATGAGTCACAACTAGGCCATAATACTTCCCCTAGAAGCTATGGATTCCTGGAATAAGATATCTAATGGAAGACCTGCAAAAACACATCAAACACATGTGACAACATCAAAGATACCAAAATACTATCCATAGATCCATATCAGTGACTAAGGAATCTGAGAATACACATGTGAGATTATAAAACAACAGATATATGGGAAAGAAATTGAATTTGCATTAATATATGAATGAAAGAGCTTACAACCGTTTTTCCTTAGTGTCGATGCACTCCTTCACAATACTAACATCTCATCCCCGATAGCTCCAACTTGTTCCTCTATGCTCTCTAATAGATTAGGCCAGGATGTTAATTCAACAACATAACTTTACTCTTTTCTTCTCCCCCTCAACCATGGAGTATGAGCCTAGTTTTATAGGGCTCAAAGAGATAGAAATGGTTGAGAAATAGGTGGGTGAGGTGTCCATGAGATCCCCAAAGCATGGAT
>LPNX011158976.1:0-122524 GCA_001517045.1 Pseudotsuga menziesii | reverse complement strand
ACCTAGTCTAGCTTTCCTTATGTGCTTTAAAAAGCTGGAAAAGCAGTCAACAAAGCAGAAAAAGCAGAAGGGCGCCTAGGAGGCCAGGAATAAAGCAGATTTGTTTCCCAAGACTTTCCAAAGCGCTCCATGAGTCAATAATGGCAAGTTTGACCTCTATGGATAGGCAATTAGCTACTTGCACATGGTGGGACTCATGGACTAGGCAAATAAGACAAAATAAATGAAATAATGTCTAAGTGGGTAAATACTATGGGTTGATTATTCTAACATGGATCTCAAGGTTAACTGACCCAGGTGAGTAGAGATAAGGCTAGACACAAATATTTTGTTCTAGAATCTTCATGAAACCTTCTCTTTTTCACTTTTTACCAAGGGCATCACTTATACTACCTTATGACAGAGAGGTGCAGGGTGAGAACCACACCAAAAATTGTTGATGTAATTGTAACTTCGGAATGTATTCATCCGTATTTATTATGTATTGTAACCTGATGTTTATTGCGGGATGCATTTTAATGTATTTGAGTCATGTCATATCCCAATGTTTATTCCAGGAAGTTTCTATAATGAGAAAGTCATGTCAAGTCATTGTGGGTAACCCTCCTATCGGTCAAGGGTTAAAGTCTCCATAGTTATGGGGCCCTTGGATTATTAGACTATACTAGTGAAGTCGACCCTAGGTGAGTCATTGTAAGTCAGGGCGATAGTCCCCACCATTGTGTTACCCTCCTATTGGTCAGAGGAGGAAAAGTCCCCACAAGTGGTGGGGCACTAGGGTTATTAGACACTCCTAGAGATGTCGGCTCTAGTAAGTAATTGTTAAGTGAGGCCGACATGTTGGAGTGCACTTTAAGTGAATGGAAGACTATAAATAGAGAGTGAGAGCCTCTCTATTTATCACTTGCAACAAACACACTCACTCATTGGGGCACATGAGTGAGAGAGGAGAAGCTCTCTCAATGTGAGAGAGAGAGACTGCTGCTGTCGGGAGATCATCTTACTGTTTTCTAGTTTTACTATTTTGGTGCTGATTCTATCTCTAAGGAAGTTGCGGGGTTTTCTCCTTTATGTTTTCCCCAAGGAAAACTCTTTGTGTCTCTTGTCTCTTGTGATGTGCTTATGTTTTATTGATGTGCTTGTTATTCTCTCAGTTAAAATATCCTAAGATCATAATGCTAGCTTATATGATGAAAAACTAACATGGTATCAGAGCTAACCTAAGAAGAAGACATTGTGCAGCTACAGAATCTAGGGCTTATTACTTTTTGGGTCTCTCTCCACAATCCAGCAGCAAAAGTATGCTAGGTTGACTCTCCATTGAAGGGCGCATCTTTCTGTTGAAGCGGAATTTGATTCCGAGCATTTTCAGTTTTTTGGTGCGGAAATTAGGGCTTTCTACAGAAGAGGAATTTTTGAGTGAGCCCAACATAGGATTTTTCTCCTCATCAAAACCGAAGTTTATAGACCTGTATCAAGAAATTTGGTTGGGTGAAATTCTGGGAAAGTCAAACCCTAGTTTGAGCCCGAGCTAGAAAAACCCTAAATACTAAAACTGCTAAGTTTTGGTACAATCGCTATATCCAAATATTGGAGAAGTATAAAAAGGAGAAAATTGCAGGGGCTGATGATAAAATATTTATGAATACTATATCGAAAACCCAGCCTCATATTCTCTATATTCTGGGAGATATGATCCCTCCAAGTTAGGGTTCTAGCCTCTTCCAGAATTCATACCTAAACAGGACACCTGAGGAGAATTGAAATATCTTGGGATAAAGAGGTCCAAATGGAATTCGTGAAGATGTTACAGAAAGGGAATGGACCTTAATTTCTGTGGTCCGAATAGAATACTCAGAAGATGAACCAGTGACATGTGGAATTCCGTACAACTTCCCTGTTCTGAACAGTCCTGTAACAGGTCACCTTGGGAAAAGGCTCAGAAATCCCAATTGGTGAAACCAATTTTGATGAAACCTGTGGTGTTGGATTAGGGACATGTGATATTACCTCAGTGAGAAATTTCAGACACATAGGATCTGCAATTTTGGATATATCACAGAAACACTAACAGACATTTCTGCAGAAGAAATTGGAAAATTAGGGCTTCCTGTTCCGAGAGCTTCCCTCCACTATTTTTAGAAAAGGAGTACATTGGACAGCTCCATTTGAAGAGATATATCTGTCTATCCAATAAGATCTGAAATATTTCAAGTTTTGAAAATTAGGGTTTCTGTGACAAACCCTAGATCAGCGAGCTCCGGAACCAGGATGGACACCTCAAAACGGTAAGATCTAATCTTTTGCTATTTTCATTTGAGGTTCTCATTTCAAAGTGATCTATCACATCAGCTTGATGATAAGATTGGTGAAGTTGACAAATTCCAAGCATAGAAGTATTTGATCTCTTTGAAGAAAATGGATTGGACACCTACATGAGTATAGAGGTTCCAGTTCCAGAGGGAGATGAGGCTAGAAATCTTTCACAAGAAGAACTTGGTCAAGGCTAAGAAGATCACGGTTGATTCAGTCATGGATCAACTTTTACCACAAGTGTCTTCCTAAAGACACCGATTATGTTTGATTCCTTGACCAAGATATTTGAAGGGAAGAACAGAAATCAGAATACGACCTTAAGAAACCAGTTGAAGGAAGTGAAGATCCAGAATGCAGAGACCATGTAGTCATAAGGGTCTCTCAAATCAAAGAACAACTTGAAGCGGTAAAAGAAGAAGTGAAGAATGCAGAAGTGGTGATGGTCACCTTGAATGGCCTCCCAAGATCATGGGATTCATTCATTCAAGGAATGTGTGTGAAAAGGAAGTGATTACTTTCAGTAGTCTTTGGGAAGAAAACACACAAGAAGAAGAAGCTCGAGAAGAGAAGGTGGGAGCAGCTGAAGATCAAGCTCTTATCATCCAAAGAAGATACCTCAAACGATGAGGAATATGAAGAAATCAACTCTTGAAGAACCTCTTATCCACCTTAGAATTTGGATAAGAAATGATGCTATTATGAATGAAGAAGACGATGAAGTTGAAGGCTCAAGAAGAAGTCTACCCACGAAACAAATAAAGATAGGTATTCAATCGTCATTTCATGATATTGTTTTGTTATGCATTTGTTTATATTCAATTGATGTATTATGCATGATAGGATGTTTGCATTAATGATAGTATACTACTAATATGCATGTGATGGGTAAGTAGCTCATGGTGCTATACAATTCTCCATTGCTACTTATCTAGAATGAAACCTCTTTGCTGACATATTGGATTAGTGCACAGTCTCAATGTTGTCCTAGTAGAGATGGAAGGCATCTAGAAAGTTTTCGTGAGATATGGATGGATGTTGTATTGGCTAAAATAGTTTCATGATCATATATTTATGCATAATAAGTTGCCAGTATGAATATTCCTTATGAAATGTTTCTAACCATATAAATGCATTTGACTTGTAGGAAAGATCGCATACATAATCACCTACAAGCGAAGAAGAATGAAGACTTGTTTCGAAGAACAAGTGACAATAGTTCAAAGACAAAGAATAATATGATGAGTGCAATGACATCATTGATGCAGAACCTTCCAGCCATGAAGAAGTAACCAAGAAGAAAGGGAAGACCAGTTCAAGAAGAAAGATGTCTAGGATGCAGTATCGATACGTGAAGGAAAGTTCGTAGTTCCATCATGCAGTAGATGGAAACATCATAGGATACAAAGCAAGATTTGTAGCATGAGGCTTCTCATGAAAAGAAGGCCTAGACTACGAAGAGACATTTGCATCCAGTAAGAGTTTAAACACATATATGATGAGCTTGATGAAGATCTTAACCCTTGCTACAAGGTTGAAGATACAAGTCTATACGCTAGATGGTCACATAGAATATTAGTAGCATAGGAAGCTACTTGTCACTCCGGTATAGAATGTTTCAGTGCATATAGTACGGAAGACAGAGGGAGTATGATGCTCCGCTTCAAAGGGAGTGACTGAAAAAGATCTAAGGTTCGACATGGTACGACAAGATGGATAGATCACTGATGACTCTAGGCTTTACCAAGAGTAAAGCAGATTCCAACCTTTACTACAAGGTTGAGGATGGAAACCCAGTGATGCTTCTACTATATGTAGATGATCTATTTGTGATAGGTACGAATGGGTTGATTGCTGATAAGAAGAGAAAGCTTGCTGCTGAGTTTGAGATGAAGAACTTGGGTATGATGCATTACTTTCTAGGTATGGAGGTGTGGCAGAGTACAAATGGAATATTCCTTGGACAAGGAAGGTATGTAGTAGAGATCCTGAAGAGGTTCGAGATGATGGACTGCAAGGCCATGACCACACCTATGGCATCGAACATGAAGCTATTGAATGATGCTTCATCAGAGATGGTTGATGCTACGATGTATCATCAGATGTTGGGTCATTTATGTACCTGACGAACACAAGACCAGATATTTGCTTTGCTGTGAACACCTTGAGCTAGTTCCTGATAGATCTGAGACATGTTCACTTGATTGCTGCAAAGCATATTCTAAGGTACTTGAGGGCTACAATTGATTATGGGATCAAGTATGATGCGAATCAAAATATTAACCTGGAGGATTATGTTGATTGAGATTGGGCAGGAAGTGCCATTGATAGCAAGAGCACTTTAGGGTGTTGCTTCACTATGGGATCAGGTGTGATCTCTTGGTTTAGCAGGAAGCAATCCTGTGTGGCACTGAGTCCATCTGAAGCAGAGTATGTTGTATTTTGTTCAGCTAGTTATGAGGCAGTATGGCTGCGGAAGCTACTATCTGAGTTATTTGATCTCCAGTTGGATGCTACTTGTATACATTGTGAAAACTAGAGTTGCGTGAAGTTGTCAGAGAATCCAGTGTTCCATGACAAGTCGAAGCATATCGAGATCAAGTACCACTATATCAGGAATATGGTGCAGAAGGGAGCAGTAAAGCTCCAGTATGTTGCGACGGATGAATAGATAGCTGATGTATTGACAAAGCCATTGGCTAGAGTGAAGTTTGAGTACTTCAGGGAGAAGCTTGGTGTTCTCCAGATCGAGGTTTCCTCCAAGGGAAAGTGATGAGTCCCATATCCATTCTGACATGGTGAGAGGATTGGTTCCTTCCATGGTCAGATGTAAGGGCTGAGCCATTCTATCATGGTGAGAGGATTGGTTCCTTCCATGACAGATATGAGTGCTAAGATCCATAGCCATTCTGACAAGCAGGTCATATGTAAGGGCTGAGCCATTCTGTCATGGTGAGAGGATTGGTTCCTTCCATGTCAGATGTGAGCGCTAAGCCATTCTGATATGACTGTGATATTGGTTCCTACTTGATCAGATATAAGGGCTATTGCCATTCTTGGAATGGAGCTTCCTGGTGAGGTACCAGGAAAACTCAGTTTATGACTAAGGGTCGTTCTGATATGACCGTGAGATTTGTTCTCACATGATCATATATGAGTGCATGGCCATTCTAATGTGATAGAGGGATGTGTTCCCACTTGATCAGATGTAAGGGCTGAAACCATTCTGTCATGGCTAAAGGATTAGGTTCCTCCCATGTCAGATATGAGTGCTAAGCCATTCTGACTTAGTGTCAGATATAAGGGCTACCGCCATTCTTTGAATGGAGCTACCTGGTGAGGTACTAGGGATCCTCAGTCTAGGACTGAGAGCCTTTCTGATGTGACTGAGGGATGTGTTCCCATGTACTCAGATGTAAGTGCAGTGGCCTTTCCACAGATGATAGTAGTTTGAGTTCCTATCATACCGGTGGTTGTAAGTGCTAAGCCATTTCACAGATGATAGTAGTTTGAGTTCCTATCATGCTGGTGACTATAAGTGTTGTGCCTTTTCACAGATGGTAGTAGTTTGAGTTCCTACCATGCTGGTGATTATAAGTGCTGAGCCTTTCCACAGATGGTAGTAGTTTGAGTTCGTACCATGCTGGTGGATGTGAGTGTTGTGCCTTTCCACAGATGATAGTAGTTTGGGTTCGTATCATGCTGGTGGTTGTAAGTGCTGAGCCATTTCATAGATGATAGTAGTTTGATTTCCTATCATGATGGTGAATGTGAGTGCTGGGCCTTTCTGATATGATTATAGGATTGGTTCCTACATGATCAGATGTGAGTGTTGGGCATGCCTTTCTGACGAGTAGGTCATATGTAAGTGTTGGGCGGGCCATTCTAACTTAGTGTCAGATATAAGCGCTGAAGAAAGACCTACATGGAGGCTAGGCCTACAACCAGCATGAAAAAGGGATGGCTCTATAGAACTTCTTGAGATGAGAAGAATCATGAGATAACACCAGGGATGATCCAGATCGAGTGATGATCCAGATCCAACAGCGATGATCCAGATCAAGTGATGATATAGATCCAGCAGTGATGATCTAGATCAAGTGATGATCCAGATCTAGCAGTGATGTTCCAGATCGAGTATGATCCAGTGATGATGTTCCAGATCGAGTATGATCCAGTGACGATGTTCCAGATCGAGTATGATCTAGTGACGATGCTCCAGATCGAGTATGATCCAGTGATGATGTTCCAGATCGAGTATGATCCAGTGACGATGATCTAGATCGAGTGATGATTCATATCCAAATGAAAGATGACTTGAACACAAAGATGACTTGAAGATGATGAGGACTTGATGATGACCCAGATGATACAAAGAAGAAGACTTGTGCTAATAAATTGTGTCGAGAGAATACCTTCCTAGTTAAGAGGGAGTGTTGATGATGATTGTAACTTCGGAATGTATTCATCCGTATTTATTATGTATTGTAACCCGATGTTTATTCCGAGATGTATTTTAATGTATTTGAGTCATGTCATATCCCGATGTTTATTTCGGGAAGTTTCTGTAATGAGAAAGTCATGTCAAGTCATTGTGGGTAACCCTCCTATTGGTCAAGGGTTAAAGTCCCCACAGTTATGGGGCCCTTGGGTTATTATAATATCCTAGTGAATTCGACCCTAGGTGAGTCATTGTAAGTCGGGGAAATAGTCCCCACCATTGTGTTACCCTCCTATTGGTTAGAGGAGGCAAAGTCCCCACAAGTGGTGGGGCACTAGGGTTATTAGACACTCCTAGAGATGTCGGCTCTAGTAAGTAATTGTTAAGTGAGGCTGACATGTTGGAGTGCACTTTAAGTGAATGGAAGAATATAAATAGAGAGTGAGAGCCTCTCTATTTATCACTTGCAACAAACACACTCACTCCTTGGGGCACATGAGTGAGAAAGGAGAAGCTCTCTCAATGTGAGAGAGAGAGATTGCTGCTGTCGGGAGATCATCTTACTGTTTTCCAGTTTTACTGTTTTGGTGTTGATTCTATCTCTGAGGAAGTTGTGGGGTTTTATCCTTTATGGTTTCCCCGAGGAAAACTCTTTGTGTCTCTTGTCTCTTGTGATGTGCTTATGTTTTATTGATGTGCTTGTTATTCTCTCAGTTAAAAGATCCTAAGATCATAATGCTAGCTTATATGATGAAAAACTAACAAAAACAAAGGTCAAAGGCATTGGCACTTCCTATATTCCAAATGACTCAGGTGGTGTTGTATAATGTACTGCTTATCGAGCTTAAGGGTAAGAGCAGTGTTGGAGTTTTGTATGCAAGATCAACATCGAGAGTGCATCTAGAGCACTTTTTTCACTTCAAGTTTGGGATTTGGTGGAAAATAGAGGTGTTAGAGATCTTATCACATGCTGGAGACAGGATTTCGGTATAGCAATATGCACGAAAACTAGAATGCAATGGAAATAGTTAGAATTTGGTATGCTATTGGGTCAAACTGGTTTTCAAAGCAACCATTCTTTGTGCGATAATACATGAAAGGATCATCTTTAAAGTTTTTCCTAGATTTATCTCATTCCTGTAATTACAATTATTGTATGGTTTCTTGAAAACTGTCTTTTTTCACAATCTATTTGTGTCTCTATTTACAAGTTCTCTTTTGCAGACCAAGACAAAAGCACAACAATTAAAAGCAATAAGGGACTATTCCTTCCTCTTTTGTGATAATGCTGAAATTCCTATACCTAATAAAGGGTCCACGTCTGATCCTAAATGTGCTACCAAATCCATACCAGGTAAGGCCAATTTTGTAATTATTGAGATAAACCCATTGTTTTTAGCTAAAGCATTTTTTATGAATCATTGAAATCATTTATTTTTATAGGTAATGTTCAACAAAAACAAACAATCTGAAAAAATTCTATGGGGGCATTAGAGAAATATGCAACATCCAGTAAGCCAGTACCTTCTTCCAAGGAAACTAAAGGCATGGTAAAAACTTCTAGACAAATGTCTACCAAGGCTAGTTCAAATACTATATATCCATGTTCTAGTCTAAATGGATCATCTAATCCAAAGAATCAAGCAGGTAAACCGGGATCTAGATCGGGGCATTTTGTTATTCAGGCTAATGGTTCCTTGCGTAACCAAGGGAGCAATGGGGCAAGGCTGTAACTCCACATAGTAATGTTGTAAAGGGTGTAAACTCAGATATTGTTAAGAGAAAGGAATATTTACGAAATGGTAGAAAACTTGGGAAGGATCAACAACGTTTATCAAACTCCCAACCTACAAACATGAAGAAGATAGCCCCTATTAAGGCTCCATCGCAGACATTTCAAGTAGAGCAAAGAAAGCCTCTAGTGATGGAAAATTCGTTGTCCAAACCAATGCAAAAATTGGGAACAAAAGTCCCACCCAAATTGGCACCAAAACCAGCAGCAATACCACCACCGAAACTCAGCTGCCGAAGTATCAGGTTTGATCTATTCTATCTCGGTTATGAAATTATTTGTTTGTGCATTCTGATCTCAGTTCAATGCCATCTTGTTATCACATTTTTAATTGAGATCTCCTTTTCTTATTTCATCTTACAGGTAAATCCTGCAAAGGCCCCTCTATATCGTGAGTCATGTTATGATCGGCCCAAGAAGAGGAGGCCTTTAGATGATGACTATGATGATCTAGAAGATGAGGGAAACATTAGTAGCCTCATCAGGCAGATGTTTGGGTAGTGTCTCTTTTACATTTTTTCCTTGTGAAATACTATTAACATGGTTGAAATATGGCCCTTGAGATTTTGTTATTGTGGTTTTATTATAATGTCTTCTTGGCCTTCATTGATCCTAATAATTCCTTAATTCTTTCAATTATAATCCAAATAAATATAAGCATATGAATGATGACGATGACCGTGATATAGAGGTTGGGTTTAGTACTATACAGGCTGAAGAGAGGAGGAGGTAATGTTTAGTGCTCTCCTTTGTGAAGTAGATAAGTTTCTTCTTTTATTCCTTCGGTCATTGAAGATGCACTTGAACATTGTGCTTATTGTTTTTTGCATGGTTGTAATTGCAGTGAAAAAATTGATTTGAAAGTGTGAAGAACACTGTAATTACTTCCATGTAATTATGTTACAGGTCCAGAATATGATTTGTACATCAAACTTGTCTGAAGATAACAATTCAATTTCAAGGCTCAATGTACACCAAGGCCATGGATTTCTTTGCCAACATCATTTTATATTTTAATATGTTTCTTCAATTAAAACATTGATTTTGCAATGATGTCACATCACCTAAAGAACTAAAATAGTTATATTTTGGGATAATCATGAAAACCTGCAAGCTATTTATAACATGAAAACAAAAACTGAAAATGTTTCTATGACGAATCACTTAATGACCAATGACTTGTTACATTAGATTCCAATTATTGAAAGAGGTAAAATTAGCAGGATAAATTATGGGAAATTTTTAGTACGAATCAAACAATTTTTTACATTATATACCAATTCTTGCAAGAGGAAAACTCCAACCAGTAGAAAATATGGTATAATTTTCTTTAATATGTAAATGAACATTTATTATATCACATTTAATTTATTAGGGAATAATAATATTTCCAAAATAGATTGTTTTCCACAGGAGTAAATCCAAAGGATAATGAAGCTCGTCAAACCTAAAGAGGATTAAGAGACGTTCCCAAGATGTACTGAATTCAATGGTATAACAAACAAATGGTGCAAAGATTGGTAAACATAGTAGGAGAAAATATGGGAAATTTCTAATACGAATCACTTAATTACAATTTGAGTGGCTCTGCCATCGACCTTCAAGCAGAGCATCTTGTCATCTTCCAAAATATTATTTAGATAAGCTGCAATGACTATCTCTGCAAAGCCTCCATTAGTTTGGTTACAACGAATAAAATACTAATATGATTACAAATAATGATGGTTCACAGGTAGTTATCTTTTATAAGAGGCAAGTTCAGCTGACCTTTCATATCACAGAAAATAGTTACATCCAAACTGAGAATTCAACTGACCTTTATCCTCATAATGTTATATGATGTGTTTTGAGCAGTACCATACTAAAAAATAGAGTCTGACAATGCCATAGAAAAATAAATAAATAAAACTTAATATTAGCATATTAAAGGAGGCCCACAATAATTATGTAGGAGATCAATAGAGATGTGGTATGCATTAAATAACCTTGGGATATTTTCAAATTACAACAATTGTCCAAATTTAGCTTTCAATGAATTTGAGTTTGATTTTTGCATGCATCCATCTAATAATATAAAATAATGGTGCTAGTGGATTAAAGGAGGTGCAAAATAGTTTTGTAAGGATAAATATGGAGACTGCATTCATGCACTGACCTTGGGATATTTTCAAATTACATAACTGTTTAGATTTAGCTTTCAACAAACTTGAAATTGAGTTTGATGTTTGCATGCAACATATAATATTATGAAAGAGGGGCGCAGATCTGTGGTTGTTGGGGTGGTTGCATGATAAGTTGAATGAGTGTGCATATCCCAAGGAGTGTGTATACATACATCTTACAATGATCTTCCTTTTCAGGTGCTTTCTCTCCCATGGGTATTTGGGGTGCTTACATGGAGTTTGATGTTTGCATGCAACATATAATATTATGGAAGAGGGGCGCAGATCTGTGGTGGTTGGCATGGTTGCATGATAAGTTGAATGAGTGTGCATATCCCAAGGATTGTGTATACATACATCTTACAATGATCTTCCTTTTTAGGTGCTTTCTCTCCTATGGGTAGTTGGGGTGCTTACATGGTGTTAGTGGATTAAGGCACAAAACCTGTAAAGGTAATAGAGAAACTAACCTATCAATATTTGAATCATCATGACTATATTTCAAAATTTCCTAAGAAATTTCCAAAAGTAAAGCTAATACAGTGTGCTCACATCCAGGTTGACTAATGAAAAAAATGGATAAAACTTTCAACTCAAACTCTAATAGCTTATGATACTTACTCATAGATCCTGGCAGTATCTGTATACACCTTCATAGTTTGAGTTGTTTCTCCATGCTTTGCATTGTCAAAATTGAAAGGCTCCAATAATGAAGCACCATGAAGAAATTTTAAAGCCGCTTGAAAGTAATGACCAGTTACTTCAAGGTCGCTACCTCTCATAGTCTGCAACATCTATTGCAGCTATGTTAGACTTCTAAGGCAGTTAGCATTTTAAACATTTGATTGCATCAAATCACAAGAATAATTTTAGGCTATGTATAGATGGAGCAATAAGGATAATTAATGTCAAGCAAACATGTTTGTAGAGTGTTGGTAGATCCTTGGCCTCTTTCAGTATAGAACTTCTTGTAGCTTTCCCATGGTCTCTTCTAATAGGAATTGCAACAACTGCTCCATCACGATCCCTCCCTGTAATTCCATTAGATGCAATAAGTCTCACACCACACATCGATGGTCCATGCACATTATCAGATTTGCTTGATTCTCTGGGAACTATTGACAATTCACTTGAACCATGGTGTAGAACAAACTGTCCAGACCACAGAACAGTAAGTTTGGAGTCTAATGACTCATTGAATTACAATAATAGGGAGCTTTCAAAACTATAAAACCAAAGCTTAAATTGTCCAAAATCAATGGATTATCATATCTATGATCTATTGAAAAATTAATTGATTCCTTCTGAAGTTAGGAGCTAAATGACTGATTGAAATACAATAACAGGGAGCTTTAGTAATTTTGCTATTGAACTTCAGTAACATCTTGGGAATGCATATATGATTTATTCTTAGACAGGTTACAGATCCCTAGGTTTTGGTTGCCTAAGGTGCTTGCATGGATAAGAATCTAGTTTAGGTAGAGAGAACAGTTCTTGAGGAAGGGAATTCATGCTTTCTTGCTCCAGTTCATCTTCCAGTTGAGGTGCACTTACCTGGCATGCTTATCCATGTCATAGGGCACACTGGGTGATTAGACTAGAGTTAGGGTTGGACTCGGTCACCTTGAATTGATGCATGTGACCAGATACATTGTATCTTCCTCATTTTATAAAGGAGATGCACGACAGCAGGCACACTATTGTGTTAGAGAATTTTGGTTTTGAGATATTGTAGTGCATTTTCTTCTTTCCATACTTAATATAAGATAGATGTGATTGAGAGTTAAGATCTCATATTTGTGTACTTGTTGTTATTATGTTCCTGTGGTGTGTGTTTCAATGTAGATTCTAGGACACGAAATTGTTGTTTTAATAGGTTTCCAGACTTAAAATTACCTCAGGTTTTCAGGATTATTCTTTTGAGTGAAGAATCTATTTACCACGGTGTGAAAAATGATATATTTTTCATCAAACTTGAATATTTCATATATGTTTTGGTCAACCTTTTTTCCCATGTTTGTGATTTTGTGCTCAACCAGTCTGGTTCCATTTCTAATTCTAATAACTATGATATATATAGTATACCTAACATTTTGACAAGGACCCAATTTTGAATGTCCATTAGAAAAACTTATTACAAACCTTTAAAGTTAACATGATTTTATTTTCCTCAGTGACCTATGTGGATATAAACATCTGAGTCAAGAACCAAATGCATGAACATGCATAATCTACAATAAATAAAAATACAAGACATTAGAACCTAGGAAATTGAACCCATAATTGCCTCACATCCACAAAAATGGCCCAAAGTGAATGTCGAGGCTGCTAGAAGGTGAAACAAACCCAATAATGTTCA
The DNA here is from genome assembly GCA_001517045.1 of Pseudotsuga menziesii. Classification (NCBI taxonomy): domain Eukaryota; kingdom Viridiplantae; phylum Streptophyta; class Pinopsida; order Pinales; family Pinaceae; genus Pseudotsuga; species Pseudotsuga menziesii. The sequence goes on along the minus strand of LPNX011158976.1, from coordinate 109,457 downwards.
AAATAATACCCATATTGTCTTAATTATTGTTGTAATTTGCTATTATAGGGCCCAGTTCTACCCAGATATGAGGTACAGGGGCTGTCCATTTCCTTTCATTGTCCATAGGTGGCATGGATTACCCAGAATTCATTTTACAACTAAGAAAAAGACAAAACCATACTTTAGAACTTGCCAAAAAACTCAGGAACCAACCCTTAAGCAGGGAGGGTTCCAGGATGCTTAATTGTCTCCTATAGTCAAAATCCATATTGATCTAGGATATTAGAGTAGGACCAGCTTGATCTAGGATATCCTTATTATCCTTGAGGGAAAACTAGAAAGGGACTACCGTAACAATTTGCACACTTTTCCCAATCTAACAAATGCTAAATTTTGCATCCAGACCAGAATATTTTTAGGACAAGCATAATTGCCTCAGCAGATCTCAATTAGAATCATCTGGTGATGGAATAGTGGAAGGCCTAAAATAATTTTATACTCTTAGTTTTGTGCAAACGAATAATTTATATAGTGACCCATTGCACCTCAACACTACATTAAATCCATTGTTACATTGAGAAAAAGATTCATAAACATCAACAGAAAGCCAAACACCTCAATTCCAATGCCATATGATAAAATATTGAAACAACATACATAATTGTAAATTTGCAAAATCAATGGCCATCCAATTCACATGACACTGGACATGCAGACACTAGTATCTGACATAAGACACAGAGACCCATAGACCCATAAAATGCAACATCAGGGGAAACAAAAATAACTAAATAAATAAAAATTAAGATTAGAGAAACAAAATATAGACACAAGGATGCAAATATTGGGACATTAAGAAATTATAACCACATCAAACACACATCGGGACACATCTACACACATATTTTGAATTTTTTTTTCTGTCATGAGTGTTGGAACTAAGGACATCCAGAACATGCACTGTCCAAGTGTTGGACATGTGGGGGCACATATATTGCAAAGTTGCACAAGACACTTGTCCCATGAGTTTCCAAAACTCAGACAGCAAGTATCGAAGTGTCCAACACACTGGACACACAAAACGCAGGGCTAGGAGGGTGCATCCTGTGTTTCATAGATGGTCATAGAGAATATTTTATTGCAAGCTTCATGGGCATATAGTGCACACTGCATAGCATTATAATATCCAATTCATGGACTAGTTTGCAACAAATTATAAGACAAGCCAAAGCATCTTGAGGCTAAGAATAGAATGATTACCATTTCAGTTAATTGCTTAAGATGTTCAGCATATGCATTTCCCGTCTGTTTCTGTAAAAAATGTATTTCTTCCTTTGAATATCCACCTGAGTTGATATCATTTTTCCGACTTAACCTTTCCTGAATAATTAAACCAAAATGAGGAAAGAGAAATCTACACATTCATTTCCACTATATTTTCATTATGAATCGCAAAAACATACCTGAGCTTCATGAAACAACTCGTTAGAATAAACATGGCCTCCATTTTGTGCAATTACAATGTCTATTTGCTTGAGCAATTCAATTGTCTCATTTTCCTTCATTGTTTCTGATGTGGTTTTATTATTGAAAAGGACCTTTCTATCATTACATTGGCGTAGAAGTGTCTGTGGGCATCAATATAATCTACATATATCAAGTTTAAACAAATCATTTTAGAAGCTAATACATCATATCTAATAATATAGGTTGGGAAAATAGAAAACATATAGAGGAAAAACTAGATTCCAAATTACTGAGAACACTTTGCTAACTCACTCCAATTTCCATTGAAACCAAGATTCTTACTAGGTACAAGAATCTTTACTATTAAGTAACTGTATTGAAATAATGGTTTTTTCCAGTTCAACCTGCTATTGCTACCTTCCTATTTAGGTTAATGACAATGCTTATATTCTAATATATTGGTGATTATTCACATATTCTGAAGCATATGAGATGAAAGTGTGCCATTTTCTATAATATTTTCATTTTAGGAAACATACTTTTTTACATATAAGCAAAAGACACAAAGGCATGTTATGTAAACGAGGTACGACTCACTGAAAACTAATGATTTCTAGTCATGTTTAAAAATACAAAATCAATGGAATATCAAAAGTTGTGTCATGAGCAACTGAGGTTCCTAAAGTGGGAAACCTTTGGTTCAAGGTACAATGTTGTAGAACCTACTTGACATCCTTTAATGCACACCAGTTAACAAGTCTATATCAATAATGTGCCCTTGCAATGCAACAGAAAGAAGTCTTTCAAAAAGAAATCAAAGGACAAAAGATGTGTTTCTCAGTATACATGCATATCAAGGAAAACCCCACAACTTGATGTTCCATAATTTAATTATCACTCGTTAAACACAACAAGAAATTGATCTAGGATATCCTTATTATCCTTGAGGGAAAACTAGAAAGGGACTATCGTAACAATTTGCACACTTTTCCCAATCTAACAAATGCTAAATTTTGCATCTAGACCAGAAGATTTTTAGGACAAGCATAATTGCCTCAACAGATCTCAATTAGAATCATCTGGTGATGGAATAGTGTAAGGCCTAAAATAATTTTATACTCTTAGTTTTGTGCAAACGAATAATTTATATAGTGACCCATTGCACCTCAACACTACATTAAATCCATTGTTACATTGAGAAAAAGATTCCCAAACATCAACAGAAAGCCAAACACCTCAATTCCAATGCCATATGATAAAATATTGACACAACATACAGAATTGTAAATTTGCAAAATCAATGGCCATCCAATTCACATGACACTGGACATGCATACACTAGTATCTGACATAAGACACACAGACCCATAGGCCCATAAAATGCAACATCAGGGGACACAAAAATAACTAAATAAATAAAAATTAAGATTAGAGAAACAAAATATAGACACAAGGATGCAAATATTGGGACATTAAGAAAATATAACCACATCAAACACACATCGGGACACATCTACACACATATTTTGAACTTTTTTGGTGTCATGAGTGTTGGAACTTAGGACATGCCAGAACATGCACTGTCCAAGTGTTGGACATGTGGGGGCACATATCTTGCAAAGTTGCACAAGACACTTGTCCCACGAGTTTCCAAAACTCAGACAGTAGGTATCGAAGTGTCCAACACACTGGACACACAAAACGCAGGGCTGGGAGGGTGCATCTTGTGTTTCATAGATGGTCATAGAAAATATTTTATCGCAAGCTTCATGGGCATATAGTGCACACTGCATAGCATTATAATATCCAATTCATGGACTAGTTTGCAACAAATTATAAGACAAACCAAAGCATCTTGAGGCCAAGAATAGAATGATTACCATTTCAGTTAATTGCTTAAGCTGTTCAGTATATGCATTTTCCATCTGTTTCTGTAAAAAATGTATTTCTTCCTTTGAATATCCACCCGAGTCGATATCGTTTTTTCGACTTAACCTTTCCTAAATAATTAAACCAAAATGAGGAAAGAGAACTCTACACATTCATTTCCACTATATTTTCATTATGAATTGCAAAAACATACCTGAGCTTCACGAAACAACTCATTAGAATAAACATGACCTCCATTTTGTGCAATTACAATGTCTATTTGCTTGAGCAATTCAATTGTCTCATTTTCCTTCATTGTTTCTGATGTGGTTTTATTATTGAAAAGGACCTTTCTATCATTACATTGGCATAGAAGTGTCTTTGGGCATCAATATAATCTACATATATCAAGTTTAAACAAATCATTTTAGAAGCTAATACATCATATCTAATAATATAGGTTGGGAAAATAGAAAACATATAGAGGAAAAACTAGATTGCAAATTACTAAGAACACTTTGCTAACTCACTCCAATTTCCATTGAAACCAAGATTCTTACTAGGTACAAGAATCTTTACTATTAAGTAACTGTATTGAAATAATGGTTTTTTCCAGTTCAGCCTGCTATTGCTACCTTCCTATTTAGGTTAATGACAATGCTTATATTCTAATATAATGGTGATTATTCACATATTCTGAAGCATATGAGATGAAAGTGTGCCATTTTCTATAATATTTTCATTTTAGGAAACATTATTTTTTACATATAAGCAAAAGACACAAAGGCATGTTATGTAAACGAGGTACGACTCACTGAAAACTAATGATTTCTAGTCATGTTTAAAAATACAAAATCAATGGAATATCAAAAGCTGTGTCATGAGCAACTGAGGTTCCTAAAGTGGGAAACCTTTGGTTCAAAGTACAATGTTGCAGAACCTGCTTGACATCCTTTAATGCACACCAATTAACAAGCCTATATCAATAATGTGCCCTTGCAATGCAATAGAAAGAAGTCTTTCAAAAAGAAATCAAAGGACATAAAATGTGTTTCTCGGTATACATGCATATCAAGGAAAACCCCACAACTTGATGTTCCATAATTTAATTATCACTCGTTAAACACAACAAGAAATTGATTATATTTTGACAATGGAAAAATAAATTGTCATAGATGTTCTCAGTTATAGGTTGGAAAGGCCATAATATAAGTATAAACCACAATCACTTTCCTTTTCTATGAAGGTAATAATATCCTCTATAAAGCAGCATATGTCACTCATTCACGTTAGTTTACATGAACAACACTAATTCTGAAGAATTGTCTTCATGCATGTAAAAAAAAAATATTATTGTATGAATGTGCCTTGTTTGGTGTTTCTATGCAAGACTGGTATACCATTTTAAATGCACAAGTAAAAATATAGCAAGTTATATAATGGAGAGAAGAAACCCCAGCACATTGCTGGACAAATAGTAATTTTGCAAAAACACCTCCATACCTTACAAGATAAACATCAATTGGCCCCATAGTACTTCGTAAAATAATTCGGTAGTGTCTTTGTGGGTATTATACTGCGTGCAGGTAATATTAGCATCACATAACTTACAAAGAAACTAGCTTCAAATAGAATGAATAAGGAATGATCAAGTGGTTTTGGAGGATAATGAATGATCAAAAGAACCAATGATGCAAAACGCAATCAAAATGTAGAAACATTTCAAAAAGGGCATGAGAAGATCAGCTCACACAGCTTAAGTTTCCTTGGAAAAGAATTAATAGCCAATGAATTGCAAAGAACAGATGAAAGCCATTAAAATCAACTTAGTAAGATGTGTAAGCCAAAGCAATCAGCGGGAAAAGTGAGCAACAAACAAATTTAGTTCAATAAATTATGCAAAAATAAAATACTAATACAAACAAAAATCAACCTGTATACAAGCAGATTGTGAATACCCAAAGTGCAAGTTTGTAAAACAGGAAAGAGGTACGGGTAGACATGGAAAAAGAGAACCCCAAAGATTTTAGAAGCAGTTGCAAGTGAAAAATAATTACATGAAACCGCATATTAGGGGCACAATGGCTATCACATGCAAAGCATAGTCCTAAATTGTGCCCATAACTGCCTCACATCCACAAAAATGGCCCAAACTAAATGTCGAGGCTGCTAGAAGGTGAAACACACCCAATAATGTTCAAAACAATGCCCATATTGGCTTAATTATTGTTGTAATTTGTTGTTATAGGGCCTAGTTATGCCTAGATATGAGGTACAAGGGCTATTCATTTCCTTTCATTGTCTACAGGTGGCATGGATTTCCCAGAATTCATTTTACAACTAAGAAAAATAGAAAATCATACTTTATACTTTCCCAGAAGACTCAGGGACCAACCCATAAGGAGGGAGGGTTCCAGGATGCTTAATTGTCTCCTACAGTCAAAACCCATATTGAAGATGTTTATCTATATTTTGGGAACAATTTCTTCTTAAGCAGGGAGGAAATGACAAGAGCATGATGATATTTTTTGTGAAACTATATGTTACTAGTATTTAGTCATATGCTAACATTAGCATTTAGTTTTAGGCTATGTTAGTGGTCAATGTATTAGTGTTAGGTCGTTAGAACTTTTGTCAATTTGTTAACTGTTCTTCAGTTGCATAAGAGCCACATGTTATGTTAATGTGAGTCTATGTTAGTGCTCATACATATTAGTGGTCAATGTATTTTGGAATTTTCATTCTTAGTACTTTATGCTAATTTGCTGAAACTGTTCTTCAGTTACTGCTCACTAATCCTAATGTACAACAAGTTTCTCAATATTAATACAAAACATCCTATTTACTCTCAATTTTCTTTGTCTATACCGTGTTCATGCACTATTAGAAGACTAGTTTTCTCATCTTGCTTATTCTCATCCATATCAACAATTGTCAGGAATATGGTGATGTAGCTCTAGCCTATGCAAGAATATCTTAGAAAAGTGAAATCCCCTAGAGGAAAGAAAGCAGAGCAGACTTATGTAGGTAGGAAGAATAACAGAAAACCATGTTGGGGATGAATTTGGAATCTAAAGAGAGAGATGATAAGCAAGTTGAAGAGAGTTTGCAGAGTGATTTAATCGAAGGATAAAGGTGATAGGCAAGTTGAAGAGATTTCATAGAGTGATTTGACAGGGGATTCGTCCATGAAAGTGGAACATAATGTTCAAGAGGTGGATTTGCTAGTGAAGTCAACAACGATGCTCAACAGAAATTTCCCATAGGAATTAAAGGTTTAATCAGTCTTTCCTAGGTGAAGAAGACAAACAGTGAAGAGAAAAAAAGGAGCAAAATAGATGAGTATACCTCCAGAATCAAAATTAAAAATGATTTAGAACTGGTTGAACATAATAAGGCAGAAAAAGAGCAGCGTGTGAACTATTCAAGGAAACACTCTACCCCAACAAGGAAAAGAAATTGAAGCGGTTATTCAATCTCCACTAGAAGGAATGGAAAAATGGATCTTAGATCCAGCAAAATGGTTGCAGATATGAAATCCCAACCTGAGAATCATATGAAATTTTATAAGTCAATCAACCCAAATAGGGTGAACCATTTTCTCTTCAAGAAGCGGTAGTCTTTAGAACATTTATATAGTAGGTAGCTAGTCTAAAACAGCTATCCAACTGTTCATGGAGCAGTTTCTTGTATCAAAGTAATCATACTATAAACATGCAAAGGTAACATGTACATAATTTCAAATTTTTGCAACAAATAGAAAAGTTGTAGTTAAAGAAAAGACGAAATTTTGTTGAAAAAGAGTGGTAATCCCACCCATCCGTTCTCGGTTTATTTATCTTGGAGATATCCATAGCTACAACATAGCAATAACAATGCATGAAAAACTCATAGATAGAGTTCTAAGTTATTCATCATTGGGGATTTGTGGCCTTGATTACTTCACTGCTTTGACTAGGTTGGTGGGTGGCATCAATACAAAATTAGTTGCATCCTCTGTAATCCCAAACTATATGGGAGTAGACTGACTCCAAAAATTTGTCGATGCATTCTCAATGATTGAATATGTTTGATGGTCTAAGATTCATATATTCTCACATATTCTGGTTCATCCAATGTTTACCATGGTCCATGACAGAATTGATGTGCAGTCTCGTGGATTTTTCGTGTCCATGGACAAGTGAATCGATAGATACAGTTCAAGAATCAACATTCGATAAATCAATAATTTGGATAACTTATCCCATTCAATTATTTCTAGTGGCATGATTATATTCCTAGATTAATTTTTTTAAGAACTTATTCAAAACATAGCATCTATGGTATATTAATCTGATGTACACATTTCCATGTTGGTTTCTAATTACTTGCAATATTTCCATACTTATTCATCACAACCAAATAGGGTCCTTATAGAATGGTATTATTCACACCCTCTCTACATATGAAAATTGTATGGTTTCATCTAGGTCCAATGTGCATCCTATGAACTTCCAAATTTTTTATCAGGCAGATAGAAAGGTGATAGAAAAGAACAACGACAAAAAGAAAAACCAAGCATAAGATAATAGAAACAAAAAATTACAATGAGTCTCTCTGCCACCATTCAAGTGGGATATATCATAGATGCTGTAGGTATTACAATGTTATCTGCAATGGAAAGTGTTAACACCATATATGTCCTATAAAGGCAGTAGGTTCTAGCTTCTAGCTTCTATTGAGATGCATTATTTGCAATTACAAGATTTAGTTCCAGAAGAAAATGTTAAATGGATTGATACGATCGATGGACTAGTTGATGCTACAATGGATTTTGTTGAGGCTGAGGATGTTGGAATAGATGGGCTGAAACTATTGAGTAAGGAGTGAAAAGATATCTGACTGGTATAACATCATGATTATTGCATCAGATTGCGTTTTCTAGTGGACTATACTCAAGGAGGAAAAAAGTGCAGTTAATTTCTTAAACAGCAAGGCAACCCAATAGCTGAAACTAATAAAACAACATCCATTAGCTGTTAAGGAGTGTCAGTCAATGGTCGGTAACAAGTCAGGTTGAAGAGACCAATATTCATGCAGTTTACTGTTCACTTATTGAAAAGGAAGAGAATTTCATATAATAGAGAATTGTTTTTTTTTACCCAGTCTTGAAGGATATTATACTATTTATAATTGTGTTTTGCAATCATTATATGATCATATCATTCATGCCCATAATGAAAAACATTTCTTTAGGGTTATTGTGGTTATAACACTTTCACCTAGTTTCTAGGGAGGCATAGATGATGCATGTGATGCATTTGTTAGGGCCATAATACATTGGGGGTATCACGCAATATGTAGAGAAAATCATTTTTTATTAGAAAATCTTCAACATATATTGGGTTCCAAACATATATTAGAGAAAAGCATTTGATTCTAACTTCTATTGAATATTTGTAAATGTTCTATTTCTAAAACAAATTGGATATGTATATAACGTGTCCTCCTTGTCTTGATTCTAGGGGTCACCATGTCCATGTCGGACACTCGTATTTCTATGTCCTCCGTGTCCTGTGTCCTTGTGTCGGGTGACTTAGTTTATGATGCTAATTGAATTATTTTTAGCTGTAAATTAAGTTGACATTGGATGCTTTAGTAGTGAAGAATTAGGGTTTGAGAATTTCTTAGTGTATATGTGAAAATATTCTCAAATTTGAGATTTGAATTAATAAATTAAATGTTTCTACAAACTTGCAAATGATATGTCTTTTCCAACCAGCAACCAAGATTTGTGACAGCGGAAAGTTTTAACCTTTTGTTAGATTTGAAATAAGGTACACATGAGGCTAAAACTAGGGTAGATCTAGGAATTTCACTTATTAATCTGAAGTTTTCAACCCTGCAAATCAACCTTTTAATTTTGTTTTAGACCATATTTGATCAACACTGCAGATCAGATTTCCAGAGGGTAATTCCCAGCCACAAACTGGGGAAAACCTACCATGTGATTTGATGTTTTAAGGATGAGTTTAATACATGTAAATGACAGAAATTTTCAGATCTTATAAAACAGAGAATGAAAGATTAATTAAGATTTAAAATGGCATAAAAGTTGTGATTAGTGCCTAACAAATCCAAGTTAGGCAGATGGGGTCAATTGAGGATCTCATGGAGGCTTTAGTGATTAAAGTGTAGATAGGGTTGAATGGCTTAAACCCAATATGCACCTTAATAACTAGATCCACTTCAGAAATATTCAATAGGAAAATCCTAAGGTAGACATTAGATATTTGTCAAACAAGGGTTAAGAGAAACACAACCAAATTTGAGAAACATGCACACTATTAAACTTTTCAATGACAAGTATCCAATATAATAGAGAAAGGTATTACCCGATTATAATTTATTATTAAGAAACAATTGAAGATGATATCCATTAACCAAGCATCAAGTATCAAATACATCTAATCAACCATCCATAAGCATCAAATAAGAGTACTAAACAATAGTGCTGAGAATTCTCTTCACAACTTCTGCTTGTTTTTTACCACAATTGGATATTTCAGCTGGTTGTTATGAAGGCATTTATATTAGTAAGCCACTGCATTCGAGATGTATGAATTTGTAAGCATATCTATGTATGCTAACCTCTTATGGCTCAGTTGATATAAGAGGAGGAGGTGAAGCTTATGAAAACTGAAAAAATAAGGATGGCGGAAACACATCTTATCCTTCTGCAGATGCAGCTATCAATAATCTTGTAAATGGTCATGTTGCCCCTACTGGATCTACATCTCCTGCAGCCGATCACTCACGAGTAGAAGTCACTAAGGTTTGTTTCTCTCTCAACATATTTTTTTTTACTATAAGATTCCTTTGTCTATTGTTTGTTGGTAATCTCTATCTTCTTCTTATTACTGCACATTGCCCTTTACAATGAGTATTCCCTTGCTTACAGTTTGACATTTAATATTATCTTTAAAAAAGGGTTTATTGAATTATAGTCAAATAATGTCTAGGGACTAATGTCTGATAAACAAATGTGAGGAATGTGTGATCCAATGTCGCCTCAATCACACTTCCAACTTCTTTGGAGTGTCTTTACCTCCGAGGGGGAGAGCCCTCTAGCTATCCTACAAGACACTTAGGACAAACAACTATACTTCTACACAATTGTATTAGAGACCAATGCCTTTCAATCAATCACTTCTTTGAATGAAGAAGACATACTAAGTTGATTTAGTGCTTATAGATGCAAATGTAAATGATATCAAGTCAATGTATTTAATTCAAAATATATGGAATTAGTAGCAAGGTCATCCAGTAGCACTTTAGCATACAAGAGATCATTAGTCGTGTAACCATATACAATTCAATTGCAGTATTTAACCAACCAATAACCTTCCATTCAAGCATGAGGACTCGTATAAATATAGCAGCAATAATACAGTATGACAGTTCTAATTATGACAATTTTATAGCAGCAGTGAAGGTTACCAATATAAGGTGTATAAGAGCTTTAGTTTTGCATTCAATGTAAACCACACCACTCCAAACCTTGAACACTACTCTTAGCAATATAGGACAACCACCAAATGTATGTTCCAGACTTGTAGCTTTGCAAATAATTTAAATTTTCAGACTTTATTTACCTGTCTTAAATAATATCACCATCCAACTAATAGTTAACCTTTGATTCAGTTTGGTGTTTACTGTGGTTGCAGGTAGGGAGGGTTGTCAAAGTTTGACAGTTTGCAGTTTATTGCAGACTGTAGGCAATAGGTGGAAGTGTGTTCATATAGGGTTGTTACAGCCTTGTTTTCAAAATGGTTGCTGAAATGGTAACAACCAAAATAGATTCCTCTCAAATAGAATACTTGGTGGCCCTTTAAAGAAAAAACATGTCATGGAGTTATCTTGGCACCTAAGAGAATTGGGTTTTCGAGTCCACGGAGCACCAGTTATTGTATTATAATTAACACCATAGCCACTTACATATTCTACTAAAAACATTCACGGTCTAGCTTTGAACTGTCAATTCATGGGAATTTTGACATGATGCCCAAAAGGAATGAACAAAACTAGAAACAAACCCACATTTTGCAGACATGCCAACTAGATAAATACCTACAAAATTATGTGAATCAAATCCATATTTTATGGTGAGGATATGAACTTGCTTACCTTGATCATAATTCATGATTTTTGCACAAATCAGAAGCACCGTCGAGAAAGTAAAATCATTCGGCCTCATCCCCATCATCAATGCTTGCCAACGCATCTTGAGAGCCTCTTCATCTTTCCCATTCAGAGCATACCCTGCAATCATATAGCTCCACCATTCAGGCATATTATCAAACACTTTCCTTGCATCCTCAAGAACAAGAGGAAAAGGAACAACAAACATGTTATCCCCACATCCTTTGAGGACTGCAATGAGCAACAACAACACCGTGCAGTGATAAATTGCCCCCCAAAGGTGAAATGACAACAAGCAAACACAGGCATGGCAGCATTAAAATTTCTCATTCCCTTCTTCCTTTTCCTCCTCGATAACTGTTGGTTTTATTTCTCACATTGAATTTCCCAAGTTCAATTGGACAGCTTGTGCTTCATGCTTGCAAGGAGATTTGAGCCATTTCATCTCCACCGCATCCACAACAACGAAAAAAACCATGAATAAAATAAAAACACAATAGGTACTCAAGAAAAACATAAAAGGAAACAAACCTGAAGGTCTAAACATTGTTGCCATTCTGGAGGTGGGGCAGGTGGTTAAATAAATCATATTTGTAATCATTCATGGAAATAAAAAAAAAAAAAACAAACAAAAGTAATTTCTTATCGATTTCCTTAATAGGTTTCCACTCGTAAAACCTTATTCAACATTATTTTTCCTCCCATGAATTATAGTTTACAATTAATACATTGAGAACATTAAAACACAATGAGATAGAGAGTAAAAATAAACATTTTAATTTCCACAAAATTAATAAAGCTTTGTAATACTTAATCAAGTTGGCCATAAACTCCTATTAAATTTAAGAATATAAATCCCTCTAATATGGGGAAAAAATATTGTAAGGTAATTAAAATAGTTTAAAACATGGCAAAAAGTAATTTAAAATAGTTTAAAACATTGAAAAAAATGTAATTTAAAATAGTTTAAAAATAGGGAATAACATTGAAAAATGAGAAGAAAAAGAGAATTTTGATGAAGTTGAAGGGTGTATAATTGAATTGAATTGGGATACTTTAACGTCCTCAAAACATATTGTTTAGAGAATGGTTATATTAAATTTAAGAATATAAATCCCTATTTAAAAAGATATCTATGGCAACAAAAACAAATATATAAGGTAATTTAAATAGTTTAAAGCATGGCAAAATGTAATTTAAAATAGTTTTAAAAAGAAGGGAATTCAGATAAAATTTTGAGAAAAAAAAAGAATTTGATGAAGTTGAAGGGTGTATGATTGAATCGGGATACTTTAACGTCCTCAAAACATATTGTTTAGAGAATGTTTATGATAGAGTTGAAGTAACATTTTATTAATTTAAATTTTTTATATCCATAATTGATATTTAATTCATTTATTCTTTTGTTTTGATAGATTCATGATACAAAGAACCACTTTATGAAAATAAGATTCACTTACCTTAAGATAATAAGTTTTATATATGAAAGTACAAGAAAGCATATTTAATTAATTTTCGTAGATTTATGATACAAAGAACCACTTTATGAAAGATTCACTTACCTTAAGATAATAAGTTTTATATATAAAAATACAAGAAAGCATATTTAATTAATTTACTTTTTAAACAAAGGGAACCACTTTAGGAAAGATAAGTTGGATTTGTAGTTCATGTTTTTATTATATTTTTTTAATGGCCGTTGTATGTTCTTATCATATATCGCGAATCTAAATCAAATGGGAATTGTTTAAATAGCATAAATTCTTGAGCTTTCTTTTGAGGAAATTGAAAGCAAAGAGGTTATGATAAGGATTTTAAGAGAATCTTGCTATGATAAGGATTGGTTATAGGTGGTGTATAGATTTAAAATAAAAGATAGGTTTAATTATTTATTGGTTTATGTTTTCAGGTTGGCAGGGAGTATAGTAATTGGCTTAATTTTTAGTATTATTTTGCACATTAAATTAGATATATAATTAAAGATTTGTTTTACTTTTTAGTTTGAAGCTTTATTTTAACAAATGAGATACTATAGTAATTGGTTTGTCGATTTTTAGTATTATATTGCACATTAAATTAGATATATAATCAAATATTTTTTAACTTTTTAGTTTGAAGCTTTATTTTAACAAATGAGATACCATGAACCTTTCTCTTGACCAATATATTATTTTGTTGCTTTATTTGGCGTCATCTCGACGCAAAGGAAAATTTTCTTAACTTATCTCCTGTGTTATATCATATCGACAGATTAAAGTGTATTAATGTTATCTTCTAGATAGCATTTTTAATTAACATTTTATGTTGTTAGTATTACAAAGCTTTTATAAAGTTCTCCTATGTTAGCGTGTCTCTTTTCATGGTATGTTAATTTGTCTCTCATCGCGGTGGGCATTTGTACATGGTGTGTTAATTTGTCTCTCATCGTGTTGGACATCTGTAGGATTTTATAGGTGGCGTCCCATCGTCGTACTTATGCGGGCAATTCTCTTGCTCCATTTTAGGGGTTCCCTTGCTCCATTTGAGGTGTTGTTGTGTGTCTTTGTCCATGTATGCTGGTGAAGCTTGGGAGACTTAGGCTTTGGAAAGGTGAAAAGATCAAATCCATTAAATTATGAATAAAGCAAAGGAAGAGCTCTTTACTAGCCTTACAATTTTCTCCCATACCTACCTAGACTCTTCCGCTCAATCCATGAGCCAGCAACGCGGTAACAAAGGAAACAACAATCCTGCAATAGATTGCAAAAAACATGAAAAGGTTGTTGGTATCTGATGCTGCAGACACCGAGGCCCGATGGGAGAAAGAATTAAAAAAAAAAGAGAATGATGGGAACTGAAATCTTTCTCTGCTTAACTTCCCTACAAGAAAGAGAGGCTTGTAGGCAACTAAAATCTTTGATCATTGAGCACACGAAGTAGATGAAATGTGACTTACCTCTATGATTATGTGAACATGAAGGAGGAGCAGTCGTCCTCTACTAGAGGTAACACAGGTGACTGGTGCTTATGTGTCCGCTTATGTGTAGGAGGTAATCATAGCGGGCCTCCCAAAATACTTCCTCGTTATTGGCACTTTGACTATATCTTCAATCTTTTATCACGGCTTCTAACTTTTGTTAACCATTTACTTTGAAATAGTAAATAATTTTTCCTTTTTTAAACATTCATCAATCATCCATTTACTTTGAAATAGTAAATACATATAAACTCAAATCACAATACACACAATTTAATGTGGAAACCCTTTTGGAAGAAAACAACAAAAGCTTATCTTTATAAATTCATTTAGGCACCAACCTACTGGAAACACCAATCCCTTCAAATAAGAACCAACTCGACAATATGTAGGAACAAACCTATTAGAGACACCATTCTCTTGAATTAAGCACCATCTTAGTAAGATGTAAGAACCGACCTACTTGTTGTCATAGGTATAAGCATGTTTTCATAATCAACTTCAATATGCTACAAAATCAACCTCAAATTAGCTCCATAATCTGCCTTTGATATGCTTCATAATATACCTCTGATATGTTTCACAATCTTCCTTTGATCTAATTCATAATCTACCTCTAATATGCTTCACAATTTACCTTTCGGATGTACTTCAAAATATACATTTTATATGTTTCATGATGATGATGTCATCATCACTTTTTTCAAGTATTTCTTGTTTTTGGGGTAGCAGGGTCCGTCAAAAGTATGCCGAGTGGGTACTCGTTGGATGCGGAATTTAATTCTGCATCCAACGAGCTCTCCCGATCGAAATTTGAGTAAAAATGCGGGGAGATGTGTCGAAAATACAAACAAAAAAGTAGTTTTTTTTTATGATACCTACCCCCAAATTTATATTAAAAAAGTGTTTAAGACCTATACGGTATTTCAAATTTAAAGCAATTTCATTGGCTAACACATGATGACATGGAATTTGAGTTAAAGTTAAAAGGCCCATTTTGAGTTGAAAATTACTCTAATGAGAAATCTACTCCTAAGTACCATAAGTATTGCACAACATTTCATAATGTCCCTTGTGAAGAAGTAGTTTGTGTTTAGACATAGCATCCACATTCATATTCAATTCCCTAAATATGTGATGAGCTTCAAATTGGGAGAAAACTATAGGATAACTTTGATTTGTTTGGCAAGAGGTTCTAATGAATTACCGCCCATCCTTTTATAAAATGAATAATCGAAGAGGAGTCAACAAATATACTTAATGCAGAAACATCTTTTGTGTGAGCCCACTTTAGAAGTTAGAATAAGGTTGTAAGCTCCCCCCGATTGTTTGAAACAACACCAATATTTGCTTTGAAGGAGAAAGAGAATTTGTTCGGGACAAAGAGAAGGAACACAACACCACATCTACTTGGATTCTCCTTCCTTGCCCCATAAAAAAAGGACCAGGGAGTGTCCTTTCTGAAAATGAGGGATTCAGCTACCCTTGGTCTTTTATAGGGTGAATCCAAATTTTATTCATGCATTTGAGGCTTCTATAATAATTTTAGTGACTAGAGGAGACTTAAATTTGTCTTCAAACAATGCCTCATTCCTCGCCATCCATAATCCCTAACAAACCAAGGGCAGGACAGACCTCTAGCTCTTAAATTCTTTTCGAATAAAAATTCCTCAATATAAAATCTCATAGAGTTCTTTCTCTAGATGTTTAGAAGTTGTATTTTCCTTGGAATCAACTCCCATACCTCACAAGCATAAGGGAAATGGAGAAACAAATTTTCAACAA
The DNA here is from genome assembly GCA_001517045.1 of Pseudotsuga menziesii. Taxonomy (NCBI): domain Eukaryota; kingdom Viridiplantae; phylum Streptophyta; class Pinopsida; order Pinales; family Pinaceae; genus Pseudotsuga; species Pseudotsuga menziesii. Next base: position 93,217 of record LPNX011158976.1, on the reverse strand, counting down.
ATTCATCACTAGATCAACAAAGATAACACATAATAGCCCCGTGAAAGATTATCTTCTGGAATCCGTCCCATGTCAAGAGTTTGTTATTCAAGATCAATGAAAGAAGTAATAAATTCTTGGAAGGAGAATTGATTTTCTAGATTTCTTTCACGAAAGTGTTAGACATCTTCTCTGGTTGACAGATTCTAAAGATAGTGAATATTGTCTGAGTAATTCCCACATGAGGCATTGTAAGACCAAATGAGATCATCTTCCATTTCCAACTGTCAAATATGGCCCCTAGCTATTTCTAAGGTGAAAGTGTTCCACTCTTCTTTCCATAAGTCTGGAATGCCCAAACAATCAACTATGATCCATTCTTGTCAAATCATGGAGCTTTCTACATCCCCAATATTAATGATAGTAGTGAAACCTAATTGTTGAATTAATCAGGTTAAGCCCTTCAAGAGGTAAACGAAATCACTACATCCCATAATCCCATCCATTCCGATTTGAACTTGATTTCCTTTCACAGCCCTCGAAGACAAATATCAGTCAAAGATGGGGAAAGAGAGAGTGAGTTCTTTCTAATGATTAAACATGTTTAGGGTACATTTTTTTATTGATCTTATCCAAACAATAAAATATTTTGGTGCAGTGTATTTATCCCTTATCAACCTACTCCATAAATGTTCAAAAGTTATGCAATTCGAAAGAGATTTGACTACAAGAACCTTCCCAAATTAAACACCACCCTTTAGTCCCCATCCTTCAAGAGATTTTGGGGGTGCTATTTTCGTCCAACTAGCTAAGTGCATTCCCTTATACGTACCACTACCCATCCATAAATAATTGTAGTAGATCCTTTGAATGCTTTCCAAATTGGCTTTCAGGATGTAAGCTAATTGGTGCCCAAAGACCGGCATTGCTTCTCTAACTTCTTTTATTAATATCAATCGACCTCCTCGGAACAACCACTGATTACACCAAAAATTTATCCGAGCTTCTATTCTTGAAATTATCCATTGCCAATCTAGTTTACCATATTTATTGGGATTTAGCTAGAATCCCAAGTATTTAAAACCATAGTCAAAATATTTTTGGTCTAAGGGACAAAAGGTGTGTAGGGTGGCAAAGATCCTCTTTTCCACCTGATAAGAATACGAAGCAAACTTTTTGAAGTTCACCTCCATGTCTGTGCCAACATAGAAATTGTCAAGGATCTCCAAGGTTTTCCAAAGTTCTTCCAGAGTCAAAATAATTTTTTTCTAAGGGACAAAAAATTAGTAGGGTGGTCAAGATCCTCCTTTCTTCCTAATAAGAATACAAAGATTTTTTTTTGAATTTGACCTCCATGTTTGTGCCAACACAAAAATGTCAAGAATCTATAAGGTTTTCCAAAGTTCTTTTCTGCCCAATAATAGAAAATCAACACATCATCTACAAAGAGTAAATGAGATATGGAAGGTAACTTGCCAACTAGAATTCATTTAATTCTCCTGGATGCACAGGTGGATTTTATTAATCAACTAAGTCCCTCTACAACTAATAAGTAAAGATGGGTAGACAATAGGAATCCTTCTTGTAGCCCTCTCCATGCACTATTTTTTTTTGAGGATGAACCATTGATATAAACAACAAAATTTACATTGACAACACATCTCATCATCCAATTCATCATTAGATATGAAAAACCAACATGTAAGAGTAACAACTGTGAAAATGTCCAAGGGAATCCTCCATAATATTTTGAAAGGTCCACCTTTAACATAAACGATGGAAGATTCTTCACTATGCTGTAAGACTTGAGCATATATAGATATAGACACAAATACTAAAGAGATATAATCTGAAAAGATATCAATAACCAAAAATTCATGCAACAAATGTATTAGCATTAATCATCACAAAAAAAATGCTAGAGAAAATAATAAGGAATGATGTATTCCATTAATATCTAATGAATGAAATAGATGGTATAAATAGTCACTCTAGACATAAATTTGAATTAGGTATTTAGGAACCCTAATTAGGATTAACTGTAGTGAATATATCCCCATGATAGCATGCATCATCCCTAGGGTGAGTTAACTATCCCATCACTATCCTAAGTGAACCCTAAGTGAACTAGAAGATGCTCTAACCATAGGTCTAGTTGCATGCAAGCTCAAGTGACTAAGTATAGGCTCATGCATGTGATCTAGACACTCTAGAGACTCATCTAGTGTGCATGAGGCTAACTAAATCCTTTGAAGTGAACTAGTTGATGCAATATCTCACACTTATCTGAACTAATCTAAACTAAACTAAATTGAATTTAACTGGTTGAAATAAATTGAGCTAAGTTGAGTTGAACTAAAGGAGGGAATCATTCAGGCCATGTATGTTAGTGAGGGTGCCATTTAGTAATTTAATTTCAATATTATTTCTATGGGAACTAAGGGTGCAACCCTATGCTTCTTAGGATGGCCCAAAGGGGCTAGGTTGAGGATTATTTTCTATAAAACCACCCCATAAGCCTAGCTAGGTGAATAAAAGAAATGAAAAATGGGCCTCGACAATTTTTAGCATGATTAGGTACCCATACACACAAAAATTATTCATAAACTAGATAAGAGGGAAAAACCACATGGAAAAAAAAACCCTAATAAAAGAAAATGTAAAAAAGTTTAATCCACTTAGAATTTTTTGTGCAAAAATTGGTGAGTAGTATGACCACAATTCGTAGCTTCAGAGCTTGAAGGGACATAATGGTGGTATTCTTCAATGAGAACTTGATTTAGGACAAGTTCTATAATGGCTTCTTCAATTATAACTTTATTAGGGATAAATTTTTCAAAGTCTTCTAAATCAAGGATGCATGGAGTAGAAACTGTTGAAATTGCATACATGCAACTGACTTTCTTCAATGTGACAACTTTCTTGTTGTGCTCCTTCTCTTCATTTTCTTCAAAAATATTTTTGTACCTACAATCTTCTTCTTTATGTGGTCCTTTATTTTAGTAATGACACCATGGATAATACTCTTTGATATTGTCATCATCAAATTCAAAATCCTTATGAGAAATCGTTAGCTTTTTCTCATTTTTGTTGTTATGTGGGCCTTTTCTTGTTTGCACCATTCTTTCCATAATTGGATGAAATGGAATGCACCTTTGAGGTATTTTGGAGGCCCATTTTTTAGATATTATGTTTCTCTTGAAAGAGGGAGGCAACAAAAACAACCAAAGTAGGAATTATATAGGAAGCTCCAAGAGCAAATTTAGTAGAATGGAAAGCAAAAATGAAGATACTATAATCAAGACCCAATTTGGAGAGAATAAAGAGTACCATTTGTGAGCCATCCTTCTTCGATCTTACACATATTGAGATACAAGAGAACTTATTTGAACTTGGAGAAAAACTCTTGATCAGATATAAAATCACTTGGTATCAAGTTCGTACGTTCCACCTCCAATTGATGGCTGTCCATTTCATCTTGTGTTCTGAAGAGCATGGAAAATGTAGTCCAAAACTCATTTGGAGTCTTCTTGGCTTCAATGTGGTAGAGTAGATCTGGAGAAATAAAATAACAAATAATCCCAAATGCTTCCTCCATTCCATTCAATTATTTAGACTTTTAAATTGTCGAATTTGGTTCCACCTCTGTATCCATTATGATCTAGTAGATTGAGAGAAACCTCGTGCAATAAATAATAAGAATGCACGATATAACAGAAATAACATAACAAAAAAGGAATTTATTGATCACAGGCCACTTCGAGGGGGATACCTCCTTTGAGAAATATCAATACAAATAGCTTGTGGATTCCTTCATTGGCCTCAACACATACTTATATAATAAGTCTAATCTAAACAACTATTACTCCCCATGAATGTGGGATAATACAATATACTCTTGGGACAACTTACAAATCATATGAATCCAACAAAAATATACTAACAAACTAAAGAGAAGGGTTGACATGGGTTCCTAACATCCCCTCCCTCTTAGAAAAGCTTTGTCTTCAAAGCTTTAGATGTGGAAATTGTTGTTGAATCTAAAGGAGTGGTTCCCATGCAACATCCTATGGTTGCATGCCATGCCACAAAATTAATACCTCTATGATGGATCGAGAGTGAATATGATAAGTGCACTTATTGAGGATGGCCTTCGACTCCAAAATGATGGATCCTCAATTATCCAGTTCTGGTAAAACAATTTGTGCTCTGATGGGGCCAATAACTTTCTTCAAACAAGAGACATGAAATACTGGGTGAACACGAGAAGGAGGAATTTCCAATTTATAAGCTATGGATACAATATTTTGGAAAAACTTATATGGCCCATAGAACTTTGGAGCCAACTTATGACACCCTTTGATTTTCAGGGAGGATTGCTTGTAAGGATGTAGACGAAGAAAACCCATATCACCAACTTGAAAAGTGTGCTCAGAACGGTGTTGATTGAATTGTTATTTCATTCGGTTTCTTTCCATGTGAAGATTGTCCTGAAAAACGTGAAGAATATAATCTCGATTTCAGAGAATCGTGTCAACTGTTTGAACTTGTGAACTACTGGGATTTTATGGAAGGGTCATTGACATCACCCAACCATAGACTGCTTCATATGGAGTCATTTTAGAAAAAGTATGGTAGGAGATATTGTACCACCATTCAATGAGAGGGAGCCACTTTTCCCATTGATGTTGTTGTTTAGAGGTGAAGCAACGAAGATAAGTTTCCAAACTTATTTTGATAACTTCATTTTGTGCATATTTTTGTGGGAGATACCCTGAACTCATGTCCAGTTTGGTGCCATTGTGGAGAAATAGTTATATCCAAAATTGACTTGTGAAAGTTGCATCACGATCTGAGACAATGGAAGAAGAGATTCCATGAAGACGAAAGATCTGGTACATGAAAATTTGTACGACTGAGGAGGTGGTATATGGATAGATAAGGGCACAAAAATTACTATTTTTGGATAGGAGATCAACCATAACCAAGATTAGAGTCTTCCCTCCAGATTTAGCGATTCCTTCAATGAAATCCATCAAAATATCTGTCCAAATCCGTGTAGGGATGGGAAAGGGTTCGAGCAATCCTAGAAGGAGTGTCGTTTAACCCTTGTGACACTGGAAAGTATCACATTCAACCACCAACTTTTGAATTTCCCTTTTCATTCCCTCCCAAAATAAGTTACGTCATGCCCACTCATGTATTTTTAGGAACCTAGAGTGCCTTGCCAATGGAGAAGCATGGAGTTCATAGAAGACAACATGTTGAAGAACTGTGCTATAGGGAATTACCAGATGACACTTTTATATTGAATAAGAACCATCCCAAGAGTAATGCGGTACAACAAAAGGGTTGGATAACTGTTGGATTATTTCAGATAATGAAGATTCATTGACATAACCTTGCTAAACAGATTGTAACCAATTTGGAATAGGCATAGAAGTATATGAAAGAGAAACGTTGTCATCAAATATGAAAGAAAGAGCATCCACCAAAATATTGTCCTTAACCTTCTTGTAAGTGATCTCATAGTCATAACCCATGAATTTTCTAACCCAATTTTGTTGTGTTGGGGATGAGACCCATTTTTCCAGGAAATATTTTAGACTTTGGCGATTAGTCTTAATGCAGAAATGATTCCCTTATAAGTATGGTCACCACTTCTGTACTACATGAAAAATAACCATAATTTCCTTCTCATATGTAGAGGGGACTAAATTCTTACCTTAAATGGATTTTCTGGTAAATGCAATGGGATGTTCATCTTGAAGGAGAACATCACTGAGTCCGTTTTCGCAAGCATCACTCTTAATAGTGAAGGGCTTGGAAAAATTAGGCATGACTAGAACATGTGTGGTACACATAGCTTGTTTTATTTTGTCAAATGCACACTCAACAGCATATGTCCATGTAAAAGCATCATTTTCAATAGAGTTAATGGAGTTGTAATATTCTCATAATCCTTGACAAACTTGCGGTAGTAGCTATTTAGTCCCCAAAAAACATGAATTCTCTTGAGTTTATGAGGATGCAGCCAGTTTTTCATGGAATTTATTTTGACAGGATCCATGTGAACCCCTTGTATTGAAACAATATGTTCGGGTACGCAGGGTACTCCCAAAAGACCGAACACCTTCAGCAACCGCTTCACACAAATAGATCATAAATCAACACACCAATGTTTGTCACATCGTTAAAACCCTCGAGAGGGAAACAGTCCATAGCCCCAGCCAAATAGCTACTTGGAGCAATTTATTATGCAAAAGAAAGAAAGTTACATATGAGCTTCTCATAATCAATCAACTTGCCAAGGACCCTCTATGCTCTTTAAATAGAGATAATAGACCAATCAGGCGTTAAGCCACGGATCAATGGTAGGTATGATCTAAGAGAAGTTGAACCATCGGATCACTCTATGTCTAGAACATATAGTGACCGTCGGATTAGAATATTTACAAATGCATACTAATGCATACTAAAGAAACACACTTTTACCTAACGGATATATTACACAAGTTGATCTTAACTAACTCCTAAGTGTCTAAATATCCTAACATCCCCCCTTAAGAACAACTTGGGATAGGATTGAAAGATTTACGAAAGTGACACTATTAGGAGAAGGAAGGAGGCATTAGAGCCTATCCCCCCTTCAAGACACACTCCTGAACTCCTGACATAGACCGAAGTTTAGAAAACTTTGCTTCTATAAGAGACTTGGTGAAGATGTCTGCAACTTGATCATTTGTAGGGAAATAGAGCACTTCAATAACACAATCATGAACAAGATTTCTGATGAATTGCATGTGTAGCTCAATGTGTTTGCTGTGCTGATGTAGAACTAGATATTTGGCAAGCTTGATGGCACTTTGATTGTCACACCAAAGTGGAGTAGGCTGCTGTTGCTCGAATCCAAACTCTAAAAGGATCTGTCGAAGCCATAAAGCTTCCTGACTGGCATTAACTGCGGCTTGATATTTTTCTTTTGCTAAAGAAAGAGCAAGAGCTTGTTGTTTCTTACAAGCCCAAGTGACAGGTCCAGATCCCAGACTGAAAACATAACCTGCAGTAGAATTTCGATCATCAGGATCATCGGCCCAATCTAAATCAGTGAAACGAACCAACAAAGGTTTCCCCCCTGTACTGTAATGAATCCCAAACTAAATTATACCTCGAATATATCGAAGTATTCTTTTTGCTGCTTTCCAGTGACTTTCATGAGGAGTTTGCATATAACAGGAAACATGACCAATGGCAAAGGAAAGGTCAGGACGAGAATGAGTAAAGTATAAAAGACTACCAACAAGCTGAAGATACAAGGTGGCATCTACTTCAGGGGAAGTACAAGTGGCAGAAAGTTTGACTCCAGAATGGAAGGGAGAAGGGGCTGGTTTACAATCTTCCATGTGAAAGCGACGAAGAACGTCACAAGCATACTTAGAATGGGAAAGAAAGATTCCTTCTTTGGTTTGCAAGACTTGGAGACCAAGAAAATAATGCAAATGTCCTAAGTCTGACATTTCAAAATTTTGCTTAATACTGGATTTCACATGGGTTATAAGTTTAGGGTCACTACCAGTAAGGATAAGATCATCAACATAAAGAACAAGTATGATGATATGGTTTCTTACTTTCTTGGTATAGACATTGGGGTCAAAATGACACCTAGAAAAACCAGTGTCAAGGAGAAAGCTATCCATTTTAGCATACCAAGCTCTAGGAGCTTTCTTAAGGCCATATAAGGATTTCTTAAGGAGACAAACAAGGCTAGAGTTATTCTGAACATATCCAAGAGGTTGTTCCATGTAAATTTCCTCATGTAAATCACCATGTAAGAAGGAAGACTTGAAATCCATTTGATGGACTTCCCAGTTATGTAAGGCTGCAAGCGAAAGAACAAGGAGGATGGAGTTCATTTTTGCTACAAGGGAAAAGGTTTCATTGTAGTCAATCCCTTCAACTTGGGAAAAACCTTTGGCAACTAACCTTGCCTTAAGTCTTTCAACACTTCCATTTGATGCATACTTAGTTCTGTAGACCCATTTACATCTGAAAAGTTTTCTTCCTTTTGGAAGAGGAACAAGATCCCAAGTATCGTTCACCATTAAGGAATGATATTCTTCATCCATAGATGCATCCCAATCTGGATTTTCTGAAGCTTCTGCAAAAGTTTCTGGATCATGATTCTCGGAAACTTGAGCCAAAAGAGAAGAGGCTCGCTGAAACTGAGAAAGTGTTTGACGTTGATCTCTAGGATCACCGACAAGATCACCAGCTGCTTCGCATGTTGAACGGACCCATCGAGGAAGTATTGGTGCTGGTGCAATTGGAGGAACATGAGCAGGCGGAGGTGGATTTTCATCCTCATTGTCATCATCAGAAACTGGAGTTGGAAACCTGTAAAGGAAGCTGGAAGAAGAAGAAGAAGAAGGCACAATCACTGAATCGGGCTTGCAAGCCAAAGATGTCACACCCGCCAAGTTAGGCTCGTAGGCCAATAAATTTTCATCAAATTTAACATCTCTTCTAATGATTATATCATGAGAATGTGGCTGAACAATTCTATAACCTTTTACATCTTTAGAATATCCAACAAATATGCACTTTTCACTTTTATGCTGCAATGCTTTCCGTTTTTCATCTGGACTGTGAGCCCATGCTTCACAACCAAACACACGAAAGTGACTTACATCTAGTTTAATTTTACTCCATGCTTCTTCTGGTGTTATACCTTGTAATACTTTAGTGGGTGTGCGATTAACTATGTAATTTGCACAATTTATGGCCTCAGCCCAATATGGAAGACTTAGTCCCTTAGATTGGATCATACAATTAGCCATTTATTTTAAAGTGTGGTTCTTCCGTTCAGCTACACCATTTTGTTGTGGTGTATATGCAATAGTGTGTTGTTGTTGGATTCCTTGTTCAGTGCAAAAAGTAGTTTACTTGTTGTTAACATATTCTCCTCCATTGTCAGATCTTAACTTAATAATTTGATGACTAGATTGTTTTTCAACAACGGCCTTGTAGGCCAATAACATGTTAAATACTTCTCTCTTAAGTTTTAGGAAGTAAACCCAAGTGTGTATGGAGTAGTCATCAATGAAAGTTAAGAAATATTTGAAACCAAAAAAGGAAGCAGATGGAAGAGGGCCACACAAGTCACTATGCACAAGCTCCAAGGGAACCGAGGTGTGCCAAGAGGCACATTTGTCAAAACTGTCCTGATGATGTTTTTCGAGTACACAATCGGAACAAACACCATCCTTGCAAGATACCAGCGGAAGACCAGTCACCATATTGTCTTTACATAGTTGTTGCAATGAGCGATAATTTAAGCGACCAAATCGCTCATGACAAAGTTTGCTCAAGTTATCACTATGAGCAACACAAACTGAAGGAAAAGGTGATGACCCAAAGTTGTTAAATTTGTACAACCTGGTAATATCATCAACAGTTCCAGTAGCAAGGACATTTTGAGGATTTTTAAAATCCTTGATTACAACTTGGTGAGGTGTAAACGTCACAGTTTTACCTTCACCTGAATGAGTAATTTGATAGATTGATAACAAATTGCAGGAAATTTTTGGAATGCATAATACATCATTGAAATGACCATTTTCTACTGGAACTGTTCCAGATCCTACAACACTTAGAGATCTATCATAACCAATAAATATTTGTTTGGTGTTACATTCATGCATAGTGGAAAACATGGCTTTGTCCTTAGCCATATGATAAGATGCTCCAGAATCAATGAGCCATTCAATTGAAGTAGAAGAAGAAGATGCAGTATAAGAGTAACCAGAAGCACAAAGTGCATGTCCATGAGAGTTATATTCTGAAGACGAATCTAGGCTGATGTGGTGCTTCTTCATTGCTGCTTCCAAGGCTGCCATCTTCTTAAAACACTTAGATTCATCATGATTATCTTTCCCACAAAAATTGCAATGACGCTCAGTCTTCTTTCCTTTTGTCTTGGATCCTTTGTCATTTTTTAAAGAAGGATCTAACTAAGAGGGTTTGGGACCCTTGTTGTTTGGCTTATTATTGCAAAAATTTTGTTTCTTGGGAGGCTTGGACTTTTCTTTCTATTGGGACAATAAGGCTTTCCCAGATGTATCTGCATTGTTAATTATTCCAAGATGAATGAGCTTATCTTGCTCTCTAATTAAGGAATCACAAAAGGATTCAAGGCTAGGCTCTTGATAGCTAGCTGCAGTCAAGGATTCTTTCATGGAGTAGAATGTAGATACAAAAACAGAATATGCAGGTCCAAGTTTTGAAAGAATATGATAAATACATTGTTTGTCTTCTTTCTTAATCTTGCATTCTGCACATAATAGTCTAAGAGTTTTATACTTAGATAAATAGCCTTGAATGCATGAAAAATCATTTGGATTTAAGGAAAACAACTCATTCTCAAGCTGATGACCCCGAATTTCATTGTGTTTACCAAACATAGATTCCAACTTTTCCCAAGCGAGATTAGGTTCATCAATTCCAGATATGTGGAATCGCAAATCAGTAGAGATTGACATCCCAATCAATCCACGAGCTTCATCACATCTATTTGCCCATTTAATTTTCTTATCATCATCAGTGGGTTCTGTTTCTTTCCCTGAGGTATCCTAAAAAGTCCCCTACTTTGCAGAACATCCTCCATACGAGATTTCCATGAGAAATAGTTAGAACTTGTAAATATAATATCACAAGAGGCATCCATACTATAAAATAATGGCTGAAAGAACAGAAACTAACTATTTGGATGCAAAGAGCTCGAAAAAATATGCGGTTTAAAAAAAAAGACACTTAAAACTGATTCTGGATGATGAAGTTATGCTTGATCAAAGAAAATGTTGAAGATGTCCCCAATAGTGACGTGGCAGATATTAACTTGACCAACTAAAAAAAGAAGCCCCCTCTTCCCAAGATCAACCTTTGACAATCACTTTTACAATAAAGTTGCTTTGAAGTGAATCACTTTTGTAGAATAAGTGATGTTCACTTTTACAATAATGTGACTTTTAAATAGTGCGGAAATAAATTAAAAGACTTAAGTGACTCACTTTTATTTTATTTTATTTACGTGAGATGCACTTTTACAATAAAATAACTTGAAAATAGAAATTTCATGCACTTAAAAGTAGTTTAATAAGACTTGAACTCAAGACCTATTAAGTAATAAAGCAACTTTGGACCAAGTGAGCTAAGTTTAAAAGCTACATAAAATAATGGAAAGAGGAAGGGTTTTTTTTTGTTTTACTCTTCTCTCTCGTTCTCTGTGCTTTCTTTCTTTTCCTGCAAATCACAAAAAAAATGAAAAACAAAAACAAAAAAAACTTTTTCCACACAATGGGGTTAGATCTTGGTTAACTTACCCGAAAAGTCTACGTTTTCAAGTTTTCTCGTTGTTTCTGATTTGACATGATCGCACAAGGTGCACGACATAGAGCATACATAGCTGAGATGACAAGAAAAAAAAACTTTCCCTTACTGTTTCTGATTCGCCACGATTGCGCAGGGTGCACGGTAAAGAGCATACGCAGTCAAGGAAGGCAACAATCCAAGACTAAAACAGAAAATATCTAATAACAAACTGATAAAATATGAGTGATTTAAAAAAAACAAATCCGTCGCTGTAACATTATACCTTCAAATTTGCCAAAATGGGTGTTTCTGGAGCAAACAAAAATGGTTTTCGATGAAACGAAGACTGTTTTCAAATGGAAACATTGCTTTAGACGCAATGAAATAGCTCCCATAGGCCACAAATGCACAGAAAATCCAGAAAAGGAAACCTTTTCAATGTTTCAGCAACACCGGTTCCAGATCTTGATCAAAACCAAAAGCGACTCTTCATAAAAGCTTTGATACCATGTTCAGGTACATAGGGTACTCCCAAAAGACCAAACACCTTCAGCAACCACTTCACAAAAATATATCACAGATCAACACACCAATGTTTGTCACGTGGTTAAAACCCTCGAGAGGGAAACAGTCCACAGCCCCAGCCAAATAGCTACTTGGAGCAATTTATTATGCAAAAGAAAGAAAGTTACATATGAGCTTCTCATAATCGATCAAATTTCTAAGGACCCTCTATGATCTTTAAATAGAGATCATAGACCAATCGAGCGCTAAGACACGGATCAATGGTAGGTATGATCTAAGAGAAGTTGAACCGTCGGATCACTCTATGTCTAGAACATATCGTGACCGTCAGATTAGAATATTTACAAATGTATACTAATGCATATTACAGAAACAAACTTTTACCTAACAGATATATTACACAAGTTGATCTTAATTGACTCCTAAGTGTCTAAATATCTTAACACAATATGCCCGAGATACTCTAATTCCTCCTTCCCAAAAGCACATTTAGACTATTTGACATGAATATGATGATCATAGAAAATTTGGAGTACAATATCCATATGTTGGAGATTCTCAATCCATGTTTTACCATAGATGAGGTTTATCATCAAAGAATACCAAAATGAAGTTCTGCAAGTAGGGTCGGGATATTTTATTCATCAATGCATGGAATGTGGAAAGAGCATTAGTGAGGCCAAAGGGCATGACCCAAAACTCATATTGGCCATCGTGTGTGCGAAAAGACATTTTAGGGATATCATCTTCATGAACTTGAATTTAGTGATACGCAGAACAAAGATCCAACTTGGATATAAAATGAGCACCATGAAGCTCATTAAGAAGCTAATAAACAACAGGAATTGGAAATTTATCCTTAATTGTGATGCGATTAAGTGCAAGAAATTCATGCAGAGACACCATGAACCATATATTTTTTGGACAAGAAGAACTGGTGAAGAAAAGGAACTGGTACTAGGGAAAATAATACATTTCTTTAGTAAGTCCCAAATGAGCATCTCAATCTCTATATTTTGGTGAAATGGGTAACGATAGGGCCTAATTTTGGGAGGGATGATTTTAGGAAGGAGCAATTACAATGGTCCTCTGGACTTGAAGGTGGAAATCCCACTAGTTCAGTAAAGACACATGCATATCAATCCAAATTTTTTGTAGATCCAAGGGAGTAGTGGAGACCATTGATGGTTGCATATGAATGAAATGGAGCTGAGTGATGACACCATGTGAATTCTTCTTAAGGATATTTTCCATATGATGTGAATTGATGATGTTGAGAGACCCTAGTTGTAAGCCCTTCAATGTGTGTTTTTTCCCATTGACTAAAAATTGCATCCAAAGTTCAACAAAATCCCATAATTTGGGTCCAAGTGTGTGTAACCATTGATCTCCCAAAACCACATCACATCATCCTGAGGGTAAATAAAACATGTCAGAGTGCAAGTTATAATCTCCAATAGATCAGATACACACATTGCGACACTTCCCCTTGCAAGGTAAGGTGCCCCCATTGGAAATCATGACTTAAAATATGGAGAAAGGATGGACAAAACAATCATCCTGTTTGGCGATCCAAGGGTAAATGAAGTTATGAGTGCTACATGAATCAATGAGTATTGTAAGAGGGAGATTATTGAAGAAACCCTTGAACTAGATGGTTTGTGGGGTGGTGACTCTGGCTAATGCATGGAGAGATATCTCTGGGTGGTCATCCTAAGAAGGAGGGTCCATAGGAGGCTACCGAATGTCGAAGTGACCATCTACTGGATCTTGAGCATATTCACAAATTTTAGGTGTAGGAAGAGAATCCACATCCAATAGATAGATCTTTTTCTCAGCACATCTATGTCCTCCGATTAATTTCTCATCAGAATTATAACAAAGTCCTTTTTATTTACGTTCCTGCATCTCGGCTTTAGACAAATGCTTGATAAGAGGGATTCTAGGAGCTGGCATGATTGGAAGTATTTGGGAAACCATATTTCTGAATGGCACAAAAGTGGATTTGGAGTAATGTTGAGCTATGATATTATCCTTCACCAACTCAACTAGCACTAGGGCTTCCATCATTGTGATGGGAAAGAACATTTTAAACTTAGATTGGATTTCATCCTTTAAACCACTAATAAAAACAACTCTCGTAGATTGCATGAGACAATCCTTCTATGTGATTGGTCATTTTCTCAAATTTTGTTTGATACTCTCTCACAGTTCCAGTTTGGCGAATTTTAGTGAGTGCTCCTATGAATTCATCAAAAGCACTAGGGCCAAATCATTGCAAAAGGAGTTCAAAAAAATATGTCAATTTGGCTCTTCATGAGCCTTGATGTACCAATGGAACCATTGAAGGGCTTCATGTTCCAAATGAAAGGATACAAGTGGGACTTTGTTGACATCAAAAGTGTTATGCAAACTGAAATATTGCTATTCCTTGTATATCCATCCAGTCGGATCATCACCATTAAAGCGAGGAAAATCAAGCTTCGACCCATGAAAATTACTAGAAGAAGAGAACCTAGTGTTTGTAGAAGAGGCTAGTTGTTTTTTATTTTTCATGGATGAATGCTAAAGCTGGAGTACAAAAGTTTTTTTATCCAGATGTTGGAGTTTGGTATTGAGGGAAATAAGTTCGTCTTCCATTTGTTTGTTTTCTCCTATGCGGGTGACAACCATAACCAGGATTTTTTTGGGGGGGAGGGGTGCGGGGTGGGGAATGGGTAGAAAAAAAAAACAGATTTGTTTTTTAGAAAATGAAAATTTGGAGTTGGGAAAAACTATGATGGGTAATTGGGGTTTGACTAGGTATTGGACACTTTCTAAGAGATATGGAAGCATGAAATTGGGGATTTTAGATGAGGGGTGAAAGAATGGGAAATTTTTTCAAAGAGGGACAAGGAAGAAAAAATAGGAAATGAACACTATGGAGAATTTTGAAGGCAACTAGGTGAGAATCAAAGAAGTTATGACAAACCCTAAAACTAGTCAAATGTGGGATTTCTGGCTTTAAAAAGTGGAATTTGGGATAGGGTCCTCAAGGAAGGAAATATGCAGAATTGAATTGCAAGGGTTCTAGTGAATTTTCAAGGGAAACAGAGCTAAAGAAAATAAGATATAGAGAAAAAATAGAAATTTATACGTTTTTGTGGAATTGATCTATGACATCTCTGGACTGATGCAATCTACTATTTATCAACTAGAAATAGATATGGACCTTGGGTATGTTTGGCTTCATAAAAGTTCAAAGGACTCACTCAACCACCAATGTTGTCTAATGACTTGCATATTAGGGTAGTACCCCTCACTCCATGACTCGGGTAAAACTGATAACCACTTTGCCACAACTATAAGTTCTTGGTTTACCTCACGGGTGGGAACTAGTCAATCAGGGAGGGGCCATTTCATTTTTCACTCCCAGGTCCTCTTAATGGCTAGCTACTTTCAGGTTCCTATGGCACTCCTCACAATGATTTTTAGGGATATGCCTAGGTACTTCCCACAGTTGAGCAGATAGGGGTTGTTCCCTGATCTAAAATTTCAATTGAACTGAACAATATGGATTCAAAGAAGAATAACTATGGATATAATAACAACACCAACAAGCCACTGCAAAAAACAATGGGCATAAATTCCACCCAGCGGTCCCAAGAAAGTGCTATGATAGCATATGCGAGAAACCTCCTGCAATAAATAATGAAAATGCATGGTATAACATAAATAGGAGAACATAGAAGGAATTTATTGATCACAGGTCACTTCAAGGGGGAAACCTCTTTTGAGCAATCTCAATACAAATAACTCATGGATGCCTTCATTGGCCTTAACATGTACTTATATACTAAGTCTAATCTAAACAACTATTACTCCCCATGAATGTGGGATAATACCATATACTCACAGGATGACTTACAAATCATATGCGTACAACAACAATAAACTAACAAAATAAAGAGAAGGGTTGACACAGGTTCCTAACATAGAGCCCCTTCTTCCTCAAGATAATATCTACTCTTCATTCCATTCATAATAGTTGAAGGGGGTTAGAATATGTTTGGGAGATAGGAAATTTATGGCTACAAATATCTCTTTGATAGATGCAAAATCCTTTCTTCAACCTACAATAGCTTGATTACTAACAAAAAAGTCACTAGAGCACTTACTAGTTTAACACCCATACAACTTTTATACCATGTAATACTTGAGTATCTATAGATGTAGGAACAAATACTAGAGATATATAATGTGAAAAATATCAATAACCAGCAATTCATGTAACAAATGTATTATCAATAATTATCACACAAAAAGGCTAGAACAAATAATAAGAAAGAATGATGTATTTCATTAGTCTTTAATGAATGAATTAGATGCTATAATCAAGCACCATAGACCTAAATTCAAATTAAGTATTTAGGAACCCTAATTAGGGTTAAATGGAGATAATATATCCCCATGATAGGATGCACGGTTCCTAGCGTAATTTAACTACCCCTCCACTATCCTAAGTGAACCCTACGTGAACTACGAGACACTCTAGTTGCAGTTCCAACTGCATGCAAGATCAAGTAACTGAGTATAGGAACATGCATATGATACAGACATTCTAGAGACTCATATAGTGCACATGAGGCTAACTAGAGCCTTAGAATTAAAATGGATTATGCATTAACTCACACTGAATCGAACTGAACTAAATTGAATTGAATTGAACTGAAATAAGTTGAGCTAAACTCAAGGAGGGCACCATTTATGCCATGTATGCTAGTAAGGGAAACATTTAGGCCATGTATGTTAGTGAGGGAAACATTTAGGTCATGTATATGAGTATTAGGTCCCTTGGAGATAATGGTTCATTTCTATGGTGCTTAGGATGGACCAAAGGGGATAGGAAGAGCATTGTTTTCTCTTACATATGATATTGTGTAAATTTTCCTACAACAAGCCAACAAATTCATGGATATGTCTATTTTGCAAAAACCCAAAATGTTCATATGAGATTTCATTCAATAATATAGGTTTAATTATCAAATCTATTTTTTTTCTACCACTTTTAAGTCAATTTACCTGGATCTATGGCCCTGAAATCTCCAAAGTCTTTTGGGTGATCCACCTTTGGAATCAGAGAAATGAATTTCGATTTCAAATTTCTTGGAACCCTCCTGTCTTTCTTTGTCTATTCAACAACATGGAGAAGGTCCTCTCCTATCAATTCAAATTAATCCCCAAAAATTCTATTGTCCATCCATCAGGACCTAGATTGTGATCTCTCTTAAAAGTATTCAAAGCTTCAAGTAATTCACAATGTGAAATCTCTCCAAGCAAATATTCATTATCTTGATCTTCTACAAATAAATGGAAGGATATAATTACCTTCATAATATCTGTAAGGTTGGTTCAATTTGGTTCCTAAAATAGACCTTTGAAATGTCACACTCAAAGTACCATCAAGTCACCAAACTTATTAATCATCCTCCCATCTTCATCCAGTAAGTACCAGATTGTATTTTTTTTGTTAGCGATGGGAAGGAAAATTATGAAAAAAATGAATTTTAGACACCCTCCTTTACCCACACCACATGACTCTTCATTCTCCATTCCATTTCTTCTTCAAGAAGAAACTTATTCTTATTTATCTCTAACTCCTTTATCTCCTTCAGAATTGCCTCAGAAACCAGGATCCCATCATTTTCCAAGAATAGTCCTGCAAGTTTCTCTTCCATTTATTTTAGCAAATGAACTCTTGATTTGTTTCTTTCACTGAACCATATTGAGACTGTGGTTTTTAGGGATTTTAAATATTCATGAAATTGTCGACATGACGAGGAACCTGAATGGGATCATAGTGTCTCCAACCTTCCTTGCCATGCTTTTGGACTCTTCAAGCAATATCAATGCTAGATTGAATTTAAAAGGTGCCTTGAGATTGTCTTCATTTTCGACAATTTCCAAGCAGCTTGGAAAATGATTGAAGCAATTGATACCTTCCACCCAATAACGAATTTCCCTAGAATCTAGCAGAATGTGACTTTCTAGGAGGAACCTATCAAATATTTTGGACATCTCATCTTAACCATACCTAATTTATTATGAAAAATATCAACCATGCACATATCCTCAATTAGAGTTAGAAGATGAGAAACCATAGCATTTGAATGATCAGAAATACCCCATACTTGAGTACTTAAATGAGGGTCAAATTTAAGTCCCCTCCTATAATCACATTTTCAGAGACAAGAAGATTAGAGGAAAGGATTTTTTCCTAGGAGGGGAGTTTCCCATTGTATGATCCATAAACATTAAGAAATTAGAACTCTCAAAGGAAGCAATTTGAGAAAATATACACCACAGGTCTCACTTTAATTACAAAATAATTTATAAGAGTTAGTCTCTCCCTCCATCTAGTGATAATTCCCCATGAATTACCATTAGAGTCAATACCAACAAAGTACCATCCACTTCGTAATTTACTTAGAATACCACATAAATCCTTACAATTCCCCATTGTTTCTTGAAGTAATACCAAATCATAATTAATAGACACAACAAATTACTTGAGGGATAACATTTTTTCCCTCCCCTGCATACCTCAAATATTCACAAAGAGAATCTTCATCAGGTAACATTGGAGGGGTAGTTTTCCACTCTAAGTATCCTACAAATCTATGATTCCTTCTAATGTTTGATTTCCCGCATTGCCTTAGATTGATCCTTTTGTAGAGAAGACAGCCATCCCACAAACAGAGGAAGGAAATTTTGTTTAATATCCATACCTAAACCTACATACTATATGGATTCTAAAATGAATTTATTCTTTCAAGGTATAAATTCATATGGATCCCATTTTTTCTCGACTTGACTAGTAGTTGGAAGGGATTCTGAGTCATCCAATTGTTCCTATTGGGGAAATATCCTTGTAATAATATTGGGAATAGACTCATGAATGGAATCTTCTTCCAAGGTTTTAATTTGATCTCTAACATATAAAGGAGGTAAATGGTTGACCATATGAGGATGCAATATGTGCTCATAAATCCTATGAAGTAAGGATAGGTAATGGATATCCGGCTTTAGAGGGTAGGATCTATCCCTAGACCTATGAAGTTGAAAAGAGATTCCATCATGTACATCCTCCAAATGAGTATCTAGACTAAAATACTTTTCCATATTTATCACATCCTTGAATTGTGAGGTTCCAGACTACAAGACTTCCAAAGACATCAAACATCTTGCAAATTTAACCAAATTGAAAGAATTCTTGCATTATATACAAGAAAAGGAACCCTGTGTATCATAAAGTAGACCATCAGAAAACCAAGTTTCGAGCATCATAGATCATATTAGAAGCATGAATCTGGTCATCCCAATGTTGTTTCCAGTTAGGAATAAGTTCCATCAAAATATCAACACAGGAAACTCGAGCAACATATTCTTGTGACCCTCCATTTTCATAATCTCTAAAGGATGGTTCCAAGAGGATGTAAGGTGAGTGTGGGGATTGATTTGTGGATTTATCACCTTTCTTAATCAAATGATGGGAGTCATTATATCCCTTCAACACCCATTTTCAGATGAAATATTTCTATGAGAAATTTTCTAGTAGAAGACTAATCATATGGAATTTTGCATAGAGGAAAGGATAATTTAAGCAATGTATCGCCCAATAAATTTTTTGATTTACATTAACCATTACAATTGCATCATATAAAACCTATTTTGTATTTAAATCGACTATCACTTGAGCCATCGCTCTCTTGCGTAAGGATGTATATTTGTCATCTATATCTAGGTTTCTTCCTAGTCTATCACCAATATCCTTTAACCCTTCCTTCAACCACCATTCAAGTGGGACTCTAGGAAGCTTAACTCATACTGGGTTTATAACTAGTTTGGATTCTTACAGATTAAAAGAGGAATTTAGGGATGGATTAATAACAAAGTAGAGTCCCAATTTTTTTTTTTTATGGAAAATATTATCAACATCGTCAACGTACCAAAGGAAGAATCCAACCCAACCCTTACATAGAATGTGGAATGTTGGCATAATATAGGTTAAGTAATAACCCCAATTCTCATTTATCCACTCCCCCTAACCTATACAACCAATATTCCTTCTGACAAAGTTATCCACCAAGGTTTTCTCATGAAAATACAGATCCAATCCAAAGTGAAATCCTTTCCCATTACTAGATCAATGGTGTCACTTTGACCCTTAATCAACTTTAATTTTCCAAGCCAAATGTGCCTTTCTTTGGTTTTGCAAAGGGCCATGAAGATCCTCAACAACCAGGGTATTTACAACTAAACCTAATTATTACGAACCTCCTAGGGAAATGTTACATTGAAAAAACAACATCAAATATGAAAAACCTCCATCAATTATTGCATTGAGAATCCTTCCATGTGATATCCTTCCAAATCCCGCAAGTTCCCAAATAAAGTTTTGGTAGACCTGCCACTGATAAGGATGAACAAGCTTCTTACATGGAGACATGACCTATTTGTATCTAAGCCATTATTGCTATCCAAATGGACAGGGTTTAATTTTAATTAGGTGGCCCATAAACTTTTAATCTTCTTCCAACATGGATGCCTTCCCCTTCCAATCATTGTTGTAAGTCTCGAATTAAGGGAGAGAAATAGTTTACAAAAATCCTCTACTCTGATAGAAAATCACTCGAGTAATCCACCATGTGAATTTACTTCCCTACCTTGGATCCTAGTTCAACTCTATCACATCAATCATCTATTTACACATTGTTATAGCGGATTTCACCACACTAGGTGAATCACACATTGTATGGCCTTCCCCTGTCCCGCTGCAGACTCATTAGCCCCTATGGACCACTTTTTGTCTTTTAATGTGTCCTTGATCATCCCTAAAAACATAAGAAAAGTGATATACGCGGCTTTTAACTCGATAACCGTGTACATACGCAGATATTCCTCCTATAGTCACGTACATCGGGATGTGTGCATAATCCAAATCCTTTTGGAGCGTTCCTTGACTTGGATCCGACTCATATGACTCCTGGCCTTCCATATGCCTTGAGATCGCACGGATTCGACCTTTCAGTATCCCTTTGAAAAGCTATATAAGGAACCCCTTGAGACATTGAAAGCATAAGAGAGAATTGAGAGTAACAAAACTATAGTCCATTGTTGCCAGAATTTATGCTTGAGTTTGCATCCCTTTGTCCCTTGGAGCACTGTTGTGTTCTTCCCAAGCTTGCCTTTTGCTAGCGAGCTTGCTATCTAATTGATGGAGGATTGAGGTGGTGGAGGCCCAAGTGGGGGATTCAGTTTCTCCGGTTCGCAGACGTGCCATCAGAGGTTGTCACTTGTAATCTTTGATTCATATTAATAGAAATATCTTTTCCTATCCAGTAATGTGTATTTGAATGAATATTGTATCCATTGGAATATGTTAAATGCTTTTACATTATTGATTATATATGCTAGAATAGATCTAACACCATGATATATAGTATGCTTGTATTGTTTACTTGTTGTTGAGGAAGTATTTTATCAATTCAAGCTGAAGATTGGAAAGCTCAACGGGGATCTACTTCAACCGTCCGAAATAAGGTATGAGGTTCGATCCTTTAGTGTTAGACATCTTATTTCTATTTCATATTGGGAAAGATTGATTTCTGGAGTCTAGCTGTCTGTTGTGGTACCCCAAGCCATAGGAATTTCTCTCCGTAACAGAATTGGCGACTTCGCTGGGGGCTCGATTTTATGGATTGCAACCTAGGTTCGGTTGGGGCGCACCATCATATCATAGTGGCTGTTGATTACTTCATGAAATGCTGAGGCAATGCCTACAGCAAAATTCGATGGTGAGACAGCCGCTCACTTCGTATTCAACCAAATCATTACTCGGTTCGGGATTCCGAGAGAGCTTGTCACTGACCATGGCTCGCACTTTCAGAACCGTATGATGGAAGAGTTGGTATCCAAGTTAGGGTATAAGGAAGAGCACTCCTCTTCTTAATATCCTCAAGCGAATGGACAAGTTGAAGCAGTGAATAAATCACTTAAGCCCGTTCTCCAACGAAACATCGCGCAAAGCAAGACGAATTGGAATATTATGTTATACCCTTCTTTGTGGGCATATCGAACCGCGGTTAAGACTGCCACTGGTTTTTCTCCATATCAGCTTGTGCATGGAGTGGAGTCGATATTTCTGGTTGAATGCAAGATTCCTTCGTTGAAGTTAGCCATGGAACTCTTACCAGACACTTCACCTTTGGAGGAGCGTTTGGTTCACCTTGAGCAACTCGATGAGCAGCGTAGAGATGCCTTGGTGACTCTAGAGGTTAATAAGCGTCGCGTAAAGGCCCAATACGATAATTCTATCTGTCCGAGAGTGTTTAGTGAGGGAGACTTGGTCCTTTTGTGGGATCAATCGAAAGAACCCTTGGGGGCAGGGAAGTTCAATCCTATGTGGCGTGGTCCTTACATGGTCGACGTGTATTAGAGAAGGGTGCCTACGAGTTAGTGGATTACGAAGGGACGGCCTTGGCGGAGCCTAGAAATGGGCTCTATCTCAAGAAATACTATGCATGATCTTTAGCCAAGGCTGCTTGTTGTATATTATTGTACAACTTTTTTGCATAGTTAGGTCTTGTTTATCGTGATCGGGTTTGTGATTAGTTTCCGTTTCTTGTGGCAGATGTCAAGGGAATCTTCCACCTACATAGGATTCGTGGATGGTGCAAGCCGTCACACTCAACACTCAGCCTCAGTTGCTTGGGTGATTTATACTCCTATGGGTCAAGTATTGTCTTCAGGAGGTGTATGTCTACGGCCATCTTCCAACAATGTTTCTGAATATAATGCCGTTATCGAGCTTCTACGGGATGCCACTTCACATGGTGTTCTCTCTCTTGAGGTACGTCTTGATTCAGAGTTAGTAGTGTCACAGCTCAATGGTTTGTACCATGTTAGAGATCTGACGTTATTGAGGATATTCTTACGTGTGAGATTGTTAGAACGGCAATTTGAGAGTATAACATATATACACATTCCAAGAAATTATAATCAAGTTGCTGACTCATATGCTAACTACGTGTTAGATTGGCATTTGTTTCATTCATCATAAATTAATCATAAACACAATTTTTACACATGTAAATAAATAAACCGATCACCATAAAACTTTTTATATATATAAAAAATGTGGTAATACATAGTGTCATAATACAAAAGTGGGGCTTTGAAAGCCACCATCATATACACAGTAGTACAAAATAGATACACTCCCAGGTGTCTAGTCCTGTGGAGGTGGAGGAGGGTTGTGATCATGATATGTCACCACGGCTCTAGCTAGCCGCCGGAATAAACGCACCCATGCGCGTGGTACACCCACCACCTGTCTCTGCATAGCCTCAGACAAGTCCTCGACTTGCGCCATGGGAACTATATGAGTCAGTCGCACGAAGTTGGTATGGATGTTTTGGAGCATTCGCTCCGCATCCACACCGGTGATATCGTCTCCTCTTCCCCTCCGTCTATGATGTGGGAAGCCCTCTGGTCGTCGTGGTCCCACATATGCACATGAATGGTAGATGTCATTATGTATTGTCACCCAAAAACATGTCTTTTTGATTCCATATAATCAAGAAAACACAAAAAAATTAAATACTTCAAAGAATTTTTAAAAAAGAATGAGGGTCGAGATTCTTTACCTATGTCTCCATATGCTAATCCTGGTGGCAATGGCATGTCCGGACCCCCCCAGAAATCTATCCCTGCATAAGGGTAGTCATCTATGGCAACAATCTATCGTCGCCACCATGGAAAAAAGTCAGCTGGATAAGGGCTGGCCACCCTACCACCCCCCAGTCTGCGCATCGCGTCTGCCCAACGTCGTTGGGCTGGATCTCGAACCTCGTGGAGAGGAACATCCACTCTAGGGCTCAATCCTGGAACACGCTCGAAGAAAAACGTGCTCAGAATACTGTTGAACCCGAAGTTCCGTATCCTACCTGCCTTGCACTCACTGAGCTGATGTTTCATGTTGCTCAGTAGTGAAGTACTCCAGTCATAGATGGTCGGTCTCATACACTCCACTGCATAGAACATCAGTAGCCAAGAGGCCTGATGGAGTGATTCTAAGTCTGCTATCCTGCCTAGCGTCAGTAATATGGCCTTTAGGCCCAGCACCTGTATAGCATTGGTGGGAACTTGAATCCCCACCTTCTCAGTATTTGGGTAGCAGTATACAGCTATGTACTCGTCGATAGTAAGCCCATGACTTGGCCCACCTCGGGAATGAAGGTTCACCATCTCCCCTCGTCTAGATAGACCTGTGATAAAGTAGATATCCTCCACCTCAATGTTGAGGGACATACCATCTATCCGGAAGGACTCTGAGTCTGGATCCCAATAGTCTACCAGCATTTGTAGCAGTCCTAGTTTGGCCCTCAAGCCACCTAGGCACCAAAACTTATAGAGTCCGCATGCACGTAATACTTGTTGAGCCCTTATGTCGGCCCTTACTGCTTCCTCTACTTCACCATGCTCGCGTTCTCGCCACTCTAGCACCATCCTGCATGAGAAATTGACCAATTGTCCATTAGATTCTTGTAAATCCACTTGCGCGGCGTCATATGCGACTGTTTTGCAAACAACCATGTATGTACGCGGTTTCTAGCCCCTCTTCTGCGTATAGCCAGCCCTATACGCAGAAAATGCTTCAATACCCTCGTGGGCTGCAGCGCTCATGTAGATTTGGCCTTTATAACCTCATTTGACCATGAAAACTTGTAAAAATTGTATTGAAATGCAAGCTGAGAACATGAGTAAATACCTGGAAGAAATGGTGGTGAATTCCGCCGGCTGGATCTCCTGGAATTTGCAGTTGAAAATTAGAGCTCCAATGGGTAAAAGTTTCAAATGATTTCTATTTTTTACTATTTATAGAAAAATTTTACCCCCTTTCCTATAGTTTTGACCGTTTCTAACCATTTTGGACCATTTCTGACATAATCTGTGATGTAGAAGACCGTTTGCAGTGCCGTTTTAGCCTTTGGATTGACCCGTTCGTGCCCATCTCAGGTATAATGTCTACACTGGCATATAGGTTAGGTTCACTACCGTTTGCATTTTGCATTACCTTATGACCATGTCACTATATCCTTAGGTACGAACCCACTCTATTATGTCACGAAACCTTCTTGCTGCTATAGAAGTGGCATGATATGAGTGGTAGAGCCACACCTTACATGGGTACCCTAGTTAGCACCTTATTTGCATTTGGTGCCCATGCCGATGTTTCTCCCTTTAGGGTGTGGGAGTCCATTGTATAGTATTGCCATGCCATTTCGCAAGAGCCTCATACTCCTCTTGATCTTATGCTGGCCATGATCCCCCGGACTCCCTTGTATCAAGTTGTGGATGCATTATCATGAGCTTTGCCTGTCTTATTGAGCTTTATGCCAGCTCTCCTGACATTGCGTTTCAGCCATATAGCCCGAGCTTGTCTCATGTCTAGCCATGCAGAGCCTTTCTTTATATCCTTCGCAGCTTGATTCCCTTTTTACCGGGAGGGGATTTTCCCCTGAGTGTCGATATCCTACACATGTATCCTTTCATTGAGCATATGTATGTTCCACTACTTGGAACTAGTTTGTTTTCCCTAATGACACTCGTCTCCTCCTAGTTTGTAACTATAAAGCTAGTTTATTCTTTTTTCAAGCTTTTCAAATAACTGAAAAAGACCAAAAAAATAAAAAAACCAAAAATCCAGACAAGAAAAGATATTATCTTTGGCAGCTGTCGAGTCGTGTCGCCTTCGAACAGAGCACTGTATATCACATCCATTGGTTGGGTTATAGTTTGACTTAGGAGCTGTACTCGTTATCTACGTTTACCTCCACCGACTGGTTAAGCTTCCAGTCCCTATGGAGCCTCTGTTGATGCCTCCTGTGTCACAGAGATGTCCCAGTTTGTATATCGAGTCTATACTGCCTTCATTCAGTCACCATATGCTGTTATGCTCTTGTTCGAAGGAATTTGAAACCTGAGTTGGCCATTCCTCAGTTATATTGACTTTGCATGTCGACCATTCCCGGTACAGTTACTGGTTCGTGCAACTTATGATCGAGTCCTTCCACATTATACAGCCTTTCTGAGTACCTCGTGTTGGATGATGGGGGATGCCCTAATGCCCTCCTTCCAGCAGATTTCATCCCATCGACTTCAGATCATTTATTCTGGGATTGGAGTCTAGAGTCATTTTGAGTGCCTTGAGACTTGCAGTCATCAGTGGCAGGTTCTCTTGCCATCGACAGTTTTTGGGAATACATCAATGTCCCCTGATCGATGGATTCTCTCAAGTGTTCGACCTCAACACATTTATTCACACTTGTTAGTTTGCACTCTAGTACCTTGATTCCCATTTTCATTATTGGTGGGTGATATCGCGTCTGTTAACGGTATACATCAATGACCGGTAATCAAACGATGGACTGCTATGTTCGACCTCGACACCTCTATTCGCATAGTAGGACATGTACTCATAGCGGTGTGTGTAGAAGACCTTCCAGATTGGTGGCATCCATTATATGCTACCTCCTTGATCGTGCCAGTGTTCATGAGATTTCAGCTCTCGTGACTTGTTCCAGTATATGTCAGACATTTCCAGCCACTATGGAGATCTTGATCTATTGTATATCTTCAGCCTTTGTGGAGATCATGGTCCTTTGTATATCTTCATCATGGAGATTCTGATCTATGTATATTGTACGTGGCGATGACCACATATGTGTTATCATGTTTCATGCCTATTCATGGCCATTGTACTCTTATGTATTCGAGACTGCTATATGTGTTTGCAGTTATATGCAGAGTTGTATTATGGTATTATGCTGATTGGGTGGCTGGTCTTCCATTTGGGTACCTTCATCACTCCACTTCTGGGATGGACTTATAATGTATTTTGGCCATCGTATAACCCCTCTGATCTCATACATTAGGGGGCATCTGTTATAGCGGATTTCACCACACTAGCTGAATCACACATTGTATGGCCTTCCCCTGTCCCGCTGCAGACTCATTAGCCCCTATGGACCACTTTTTTTCTTTTGATGTGTCCTTGATCATCCCTAAAAACATAAGAAAAGTGATATACGAGGCTTTTACCTCGATAACCGCGTACATACGTGGATATCCCCCCTATAGTCGCGTACATCGGGATGTGTGCATAATCCAAATCCTTTTGGAGCGTTCCTTGACTTGGATCCGACTCATATGACTCCTGGCCTTCCATATGCCTTGAGATCGCATGGATTCGACCTTTCAGTATCCCTTTGGAAATATATATAAGGAACCCCTTGAGACATTGAAAGCATAAGAGAGAATTGAGAGTAACGAAACTATAGTCCATTGTTGCCAGAACTTATGCTTGAGTCTGCATCCCTTTGTCCCTTGGAGCACTGTTGTGTTCTTCCCAAGCTTGCCTTTTGCTAGTGAGCTTGCTATCTGAGTGATGGAGGATTGAGGTGGTGGAGGCCCAAGTGGGGGATTCATTTTCTCTGGTTCGCAGACGTGCCGTCAGAGGTTGTCACTTGTAATCTCTGATTCATATTAATAGAAATATCTTTTCCTCTCCAGTAATGTGTATTTGAATGAATATTGTATCCATTGGAATATGTCAAATGATTTGATATTATTGATTATATATGCTAGAATAGATCTAACACCATGATATATAGTATGCTTGTATTGTTTACTTGTTGTTGAGGAAGTATTTTATCAATTCAAGCTGAAGATTGGAAAGCTCAACGAGGATCTACTTCAACCGTCCGGAATAAGGTACGAGGTTCGATCCTTTAGTGTTAGACATCTTATTTCTATTGCATATTGGGAAAGATTGATTTCTGGAGTCTAACTGTCTGTTGTGGTACCCCAAGCAATAGGAATTTCTCTCCGTAACACACATCCACCAAACTCAATAATAAAAAAATATTGGTAGGAAGAAATTATAAGCATTAGCTGGGAATATAGCGCTTTAAGGAATTAGCCTATGTATAAATGAATTTTATATTAGGATACTCTCCCCTAGTAGATGGTTTTGGCTGGAGAGTAGACTGCACTACAATTTTAGTCAATTCCCAATTCTTCTTCCATTATCATCAGATGCTAGTGAATTAGGAAAAACCTGTTCTTACTTAGAAGAGAGGATAAAAGGTAATTAAAAATGTGGTTAGGTTGAGGCTCCCCATCCTTACAAGTTATTAACATAGCTAATAATATAAAGAAAAGATAGACATATATAGCTAGAAAATGACTATATGAATATAAATTAGTCATAATTTTTAATTACATGTAATCAATTTTTAGCAGTGTAATCATTTTAGCATGCTTTATCATGTTAATTAGGAATTTTTTTTATGTTGAATTCATTTTTGCAGTATGCATCGATGTGTCGACCATTATTTGTGACAACACACCTAATAACATGTATAGTATTATTATTTACATCATGAATTGCAACTCAATCCTAGTCTATGTTTCACTTAGATTAATGTTGACCATGACTGAAAACATAGTCTAAATTGTATTCCCAATTACACATTACAATATTCTAAAAAAAATATAGACTCTATATGTCCTCCTTTGTTGTCTTTAGTATATGAACAAAATAAGCATAAACTTACAGTTAGAAACCCCATAAAATCATTCTTCAAAGCATTAGAAGATGACACTCTTCTAGTTTAGATCAAAAGATTGAAATGGAATATTCATAGGTTAATACATCCTCCTTGAATTCTTGCACAGTAAAAAAACCTTCCTAAGAAGTGATGGAATCCTTAGAGAGTGTATTTT
Source organism: Pseudotsuga menziesii (assembly GCA_001517045.1). NCBI lineage: Eukaryota > Viridiplantae > Streptophyta > Pinopsida > Pinales > Pinaceae > Pseudotsuga > Pseudotsuga menziesii. The sequence continues at coordinate 64,516 of LPNX011158976.1, read as the reverse complement.
CTTTCGACTTGTAGATCTTGTAGATATGTGTGAAGGAGGTGAATTCAAATTGATTTTTTTACCTCTAGAACTCTATTCATAATAGGTGCTAGACCCAAATTATAGATATCACATTTTCCATTAGCCCAAGCTATACGTATTTTTGAATCTCCTATAATCTTAATGATTTTAATTTCTTTGTCTTCAATAGTTTTCAACATAACCCAAAATGCATGAAAGTATGCTTAGTTGTTTGTTCTAAGATTTGCACCATATTTAAGAAGAAAATAATGATGCTTATTAATATGAATAATCGTCCCAATTCCACAAACACCTAGACTACCTTGGCATGCTCCATCAAACAACCCCGAAGGATATAAGAAGTCTATGGTTGGTTCTTTAATAATATTTGTTGTAATTTTATTTAGGTCATTCTAACACTCTTGATAAGACAATTTCATGCTGTGTTACTTGACCAATTGTCAAATATTTCCCTTTAAAAGTCATCTTGTCTCGAGATAACTATAGCCTCCATATCACATAAGAAGGAATTACTTCATGGATTTTGTTTGTAATGGATTTAATCCAATTTAAAAACAATACAAAATATTATTTATGTCCCAATATAATGGACAGCTGAATAACCGAAGAATCTCTTTCCATACAGATCTTGAGAGGGGAAAGTGACAAAAATATGGTCAAAAGTCTCATTGTCACATTTACATGATACAAATCTACTTGGTACATTCTAATTTACTTTTTTATTGTTGTCCCATGTTAAATCTTATTGGATAGAGCTAACTAGAGAAATTTTATTTTTTCAAACGACTTTCAAACTTTCAAACCAAACTCCACCACCATACATTTTCCTGCTTGTTGGATTCTTCTATATTTCCTTCATAACCTTGCTTTATAATTAGGATTCTTAATGATTTGTTTTTATACTATTTTAACTCATCTTTAGATTCATTCAAAAAAATAGCATTGTGTTTCAATAGAGCATTAAAAATGGTCCATTCAACTTTAAATTCTCCTTGCACTTTTCTAGCCTTGTATCCATTCACCATGAATTTCTTAAGTGGGTGTATTTGAGATTTTGGACAACCCTTGTGGTTCTATGCTCTCAATCAAACTTGGGGAAATATATAGTTACAATTGCATTGAATCCAAGGATTGATATTCTCTCAGCCTTAGTTTTTATCCTCTACCACTCTTGCAGGCCACCTAGCTTGTTAATGATTGGGAAGACATAACTAACCCTTTCATACTATAGAATCCCCCTGGAAGGATTTTATTTATTTCAACGTCCAATATTCAACTATTATTAAAGAATTAAACTAATCTTCTCTTAGATATTTAGTCTTGAGAACTTTAGCCCATGTATCTTCATTAAAGAAAATCCTCCTTAAACATTTGCTACTAGTACTTTACCAAATATAATTCTTATTTAGTCCCCACCCCTAGTTTCTTTTGTCCTAGCTACTCTTGTATATTTTACAAGAGGAATTCCCTATATTTACTTCTTCTCAACCCAAATAAATATAAAGCCCATTTTTCTTATCTTGTCAGGAATACCTTTAGAGATGTAGGAAATAAAAAACAATACACATGAATATTTTCATGTACTACTTTAACAAATTCTAATCTACCACCTCAGGACACCACCTATAACACCAATAGGAAAACTTAGCTTCTATTTCCTCGTATAACCATAACTAGTCTTCAAAGCTGTAATCATTTGAAGTAAATCCCAAGGATTTTACTCGATCTAGTGGAGTTGAGGGAAATGAAAAAACTTGTGTAATATGTGTTTCCAATTCTAATTCCATCCCATTGGAGAACAAATATTACTTATTCATACTCACTTGCATGCCAATAGATCCATAATAAACATCCAAGAGTTTCTTATAATTCTTCAATTCCCTTAAATTTCCTTTCCTAAAAATGAATATGTCATCAACAAATAGAAAGTGAGTAATGAACACAATACAAATACAAAGTGAATAATGAACACAATACATTATTCTCTTGTGTCCATGATGGATCCTTCTCTTTTGGATTATTTGATAATTCTACTCAATCCTTTTTATACCATGAGAAACATGAAAGGAGATGAAGGGAACCCTTTCCTAAAAAAATTGTGGGTGAGACATTTATGAGGACAACGTAAGAGAATGAGGACACACAGGACACAATCCAATTAACTATTTGCAGGTTCATACCCATTTGCATAAGAACTAATATGATGTACAACTATTTGATCTTGTTAATATATTTTGCTAAATATATCTTTAGAACCACTATTGGAAATTTTTCTGATTTAATTGAATGCAAACCCTCTTGTGATGAACCCGCTGCAATATGAATCTACCAATTATAAAGAAACAATTGTTATATAAAAATGAAACTTGACATCATCTCTTTTGATTTGTTGGATATTAATTAAATATTGTTTTGTAAATGAGATTACAAAGATAAATAGGTCCAAAGTATTCAAAAGAATCTAAGCCACTCTTCTTTGGGATAAGTGTTATAAATGTTGAGTTAAATGCAGCATGTACTTTTCTATCATCCTAGATTCTTCACCACTTTTAGAATCACATTGAATCCTTTCTTTCTTGAAATATTATAAAACAATCTTCATCTCCCCATTTGTGAAAACCTCTTCTAATGATTCATTCATCCTTTCATAAGCAAATCCTGGGAATAGTACTACAACTTTCATTAAGTCCTTTTGGTCTCTTGGTCTCACATATATATATAGAGCACACAATAAATTGGTTGATGTTCTTTGGAACAGAGTAGTTGGGGAGGCCGAGAGTGTTCTTATTTTTTAGGAATCTATCAATTTTTATGTAGTACATTCATGATCTTTTTAAGTTATGGTATCTTTTTGTTAGTATTCCGAGGCTGATTTGGTCTATGCTTGGAGGGCCTGTGAGGTTGTTATTTTGTCCTCTCTATTAGGGGTTGTAGCGTTATCTTTCTACTACGACCAAATGATGTCTTTTGGGAAGACCTATTCCTCTGGATTCCTTGATTTTGTTGAGGGCTCTTGGGTGTAGCTCATGTCACTAGATAGACAATTGGTTTCATGAGTTATATGTTTTGATAGATTCTTTGTTTTTATTGCAAATATGTAACTATCTCTATGATGGTCTTCTTGGCAGTGTCTTCTCGGAGCTATGGTCATATCAATGATGTAAATTTGATATATGCTGGAATAACAAGTTACTATTTTTTTCTCTTGAAAAAAACACTTTCATTAAGTCCTCAATATTAGTATTACAGTGATTTGTGAAAATACTTAAAAGTGACTCTTACCTGCACCTACAATTTCGTTGAAACTTTTTTCCTTGCAACCATTAGAAGTTTTGGTCTCCCAAATACTACTAACACTTTTTCGATGATTTCATAATCATGAATTTTTTTTGTATTTCTATCCCCTTCAACAGAACAAATGGATATACTCTTGAGCCTCTTTTGGTCTCCCAGATACTACTAACACTTTTTCGATGATTTCATAATCATGAAATTTTTTTGTATTTCTATCCCCTTTAATAGAACAAATGGATCTACTCTTGAGCCTTCATTCACTTTCTTATTTATCAAACAATAGTTTTTATTTTCTTCAAACTATTTTAGAGTAAGTTGTTCTTCATTAGAGAAGACGCCTAAAACATTTTAGTTGTATATATTGATGATATTTTCTTCAATTCTTGTTTCTCTCTTTGTTTTTTCACCCTAATCCAATCTGCTATGAACGTATTTTTATACTTTAAATTACTAACAAAATAACACTTGTGTAATTCTTTAGAAGATACATTAAACAACTTCCAGTTTTTTACCACTAATAAACTAAAGTTTTCTTCACATAACCAAGTAATTAGTCAAACTTGAAATCCTATGGGGGATAAGAGTGATGTGGAAGAGGAGAGTGGCATCAATTAGAGCCACCAACATGCAATGGATTGGATGTGGTGCAAAGCAGTAAAGATTTGGACCATATAGAGAATTAGATGTAATGTAGAAATGAATTATCTTTGTGCTCTATTCTTTACAATCCACAAAAGGCTAAAGCAAAAGCTTGTCGAGTAAGGTAATTGACCTCTGCATTCTGATGGATCTCCACCTCCGCATAGAAGGAAAATAAGAACACCAAAAGAAATAATGTTGGGGCCTACATTGCTACATAGAAGATGACGCGACCACTCATAGTAGTGACATGTGTAGAGCCTAATGAATAGGATGATGCCACGAGAAATCCATGTCAGCGAAAGTAAAGCTTCTAGGGAATTAATTGCATGTCCTAAAATGCATTATGCTAAGGAGTTTCGTTGACAACATCTGGGGGTTAGCAAGGGTGAAGAACAAGGTAATTGATTGACCTAAAGGAAAATCTCTTGGCTTTCCAAGGAAAGAGAAATCGAAAGAGGGAGGTAGTGAAGAGGTAATCAAGACATGAATCAAGCAATTAAAGCCATAGGCCATAGGACAAACAAATTAAAATATGAGGAATCTAATGTCAAAAAAGTAGAAGATCGAAGAATGAAATTGAGAATCTTATTCCTATGTCTAGAGGATGAAGAGGACTATATGAGCCCATCCACCTAGAACAAATATTATATTAGAGTTAAGATACATTATGGAAAATGTATCTAATGAATAAGAAAATACAAAATCTCTATTTGAAAGTGTATAAATACAAATTGTAATCATTCATGGACATAAAAAAAACCAAACAATGATAATTTCTTATCAATTTCCCTAATAGGTTTCCACTCGTAAAACCTTATTCAAGAATCAACATTATTTTTTCCTCCCATGAATTATAGTTTACCAGTAATACATAGAGAGCATTAATACACAATGAAATAGAAAGTAAGATAAACATTTTAATTTCCACAAAATTAATAAAGCTTTGTACTAGTTAATCAAGTTGGCCATAAGCTCCTATTAAATTTAAGATTATAAATCTCTCATAAAAATATATTTATATATGGAAACAAAATTATAAGGTAATTAAAATAGTTTAAATATGGAAAATAAAGAAGAAGAAGTAATTTAAATAGTTTAAAAAGGAGTTGGTTAATCTCTAGATCATTTGCATCTTTTTAGGCAAGTTTGGCCGGAATCCAGCAACACGATTTGTTGTTGGAAATAAGATTTCCAATGTTAAAATTGCAATTTTTATTGTAGAAATGGATTCAGCGCCCTCGATTACCCTTGGGGCACTCACTTTATGTAATTCCAATCACTGAAACTACCCTTTGAACAATTTTCGCCAAAAAACTTGCCTGATTTTAGGTGCAAATGGTCGAGAGTTTAGCTTACTGGGTTTAAAAATAGGGTTTCCATTAAAAAAAAATGAGAGAAAAGAAAAAGAATTTTGATGAAGTTGAATGGTGTATGATTGAATTAGGATACTTTAAAACATATTGTTGGCTTTGTAATTCAAGTTTTTATTTTATTTTTTTAATGGCCGTTGTATGTTCTTATCATATATTGCGAATCTAAAAAAATGGGAATTGTTTAAATAACATAAATTCTTGGCCTTTCTTATGAGGAAATTGAAAGCAAAGAGGTTATGATAAGGAGTTTAAGAGAATCTTGCTCTGATTAAAATAAAAGATAGGTTTAATTTTTATTATTTTTTGTTTTCAGGTTGGCATGGATTGGTCATAAGTAGTATTAGAGTTTAAAATAAAACATAGGTTTAATTTTTATTATTTTTTGTTTTTAGGTTGGCACAGATTATAGTAATCAGTTGCATACTAAATTAGATTTATAATTAAAGATTCTCTTTACGTTTTAATTTGAAGTTTTATTTTAACAAATGAGATATCATGAATTTTTTTCTTTACCATTATATTATTTTGTGACTTTATTTAGCTTCATCTCGAGGCCAATGAAATTTTTTTTAACTAACATTTTATGTTGTAAGTATTACATTGCTTTTATAAAGTTCACCTATGTTAGCGTGTCTCTTTTCATGGCGTGCCAATTTGTCTCTCATTGTGGTGGACATCTGTACATTGTGTGTCAATTTGTCTCTCATTGTGGTGGACATGTGTAGGATTTTATAGGTGTTGTCCCATCACCATAGTTATGTGCAATTCTCTTGCTCCATTTTAGGAGTTCCCTTGCTCCATTTGAGGTGTTGTTGTGTGGCTTTGTCCATGTATGTTGTTGAAGCTTGGGAGACTTAGGTTTTGTAAAGGTGAATAGATAAAATCCATTAAAGTATGAATAAAGTAGAGGAAGAGCTATTTGCCAGCCTTATGAGTTTCTCCCACACCTACTTGGACTCTTCCGTTCAATCCATGAGCCAACAATGCGGTAACAAAGGTAACAACAACCCTGCAATAGATTGCAGAAAACATGAAAAGGTTTTTGGCATATGCTGCTACAAACATCGAGGTCTGATGGGAGAAAGAATGAAAAAAAAGAGAACGATGGGAAGTCATCTACGCATAGGCTTGCAAGGAACTAAAATATTTGATCATTGAGCACATGACATAGATGAAATGTGACTTACCTTTGTGATTACGTGAACATGAAGGAGGAGCAGTTGTCCTCTGCTAGAGGTAACACGGGTGACTGGTGAATATGTGTCTGCTTCTGTGCATGTGGTAATCATAGTGGGCCTCCCAAAAGACTTCCTTACTATTGGCACTTTGACTAGATCTTCAATCTTTTATCATGGATTCTAACTTGTGTTAACAGGTGCTACATAGTTTTCCTCGACTCATAATTATATATTTTAAAATATGTTTTAATTAACTTTTTTCTATTTAATATTCATTATTAAAGTTAATTATTATTTTTAATTTGTTCATGATACTTGAGAAGGATAGTTTATTATGATGTTTTTTTTATGTTAAATATTTATTTATTTATGGAATTTGAAATTTTGTTGAAGATAGTATTGCTATATATATATAAGTAAAAATTGTATTAAAAGTAAGTTATAATTTATCAGAAATTGAAATAATACTATTAAAACATAACGAGTTTAATAGTGTGGATTCAAAACTTCTTAAGAGTGTAATGACTTGACTTCATTTATAGTTTGTATTGTTTTTACATTTTTCTCCACAAAACTAAAATGTATAGAATTGTAAATTTTAAGATATTGACCTTGCAAATATATTGATTGACAAAATATACAAACTTGATTTCTTTTAATCAAAATGATGTTCATTATGAGCTTCTTTCTTGACATTTGCAATGGATTCTAGAATTTCCTCTTCAAATTCCATTTCCCCATGGATTTGTTGGATTGTGTTTTCCTCCTTGATCACTTTCCTTATAGGTCCAACTAGAACTCTTGGAGGGGAAGTCGAAGACTGTAAACTCATAGCTAGTCCTAAGATTAACTAAAATTACATGTTATGATCTGTGCTAAGATTCTCAATTTCTTTGCCTTATGATGTCCACCTTTTCTTCCATTTCCACAATTTTGACAAGTTTCCCTTCTAACCAAGAACACACTCTATTGTTGAGGTGTGAAAATGATACATGAAGTTCCTCAAATGAGCATGTAATTTTTCTCAGAACCCGATGAATGTCTACAATTTCATATGGAGTGCATCAACTAGTGCGGTGGTTCCTATCCATGTTGAAAGATGTTGAACTCACTGCTAAAAAACATAGAGAGGTCCAAAAGAAGACCACTCAATATACCAAATACAAACAAATCCAACAACCATAATATCAAAATTAGACCTAAATTCCCTGGCTTAATGAGATTGCAAGACATAATAGGTGAAATAAGAACTAGGTGAATAAACTCCACCGCAAGCATATTATATTAATCCTACTTTTTTTACATATAACCCCTCTCTCATCCTTTATTGTGATCCCTGTTATAGGCTTATATGTAGAAATGATGAGTACAAGGGAAAGGGATAAGTTATCATAACCCGCTTCAAGTGAAATGATGTGCCACACCACTTGTTTATTGATTCTAGCTGCATGTCGCTTCTAATGTTTGGATAAATTTAATTTCATGGGAGATATTATATGAAAGAGACTCCCCATTTTGACTCAACAAACCTAATTCAATGGCCCTCCATGTTTACAATGGAGTTCATCAGACTTTTGAGAGATCAAAGGACCTAGAAAAACTCAATAGAGGCAAAACTCTTTGTATCCCTTGTATTTTTTGAAGCATTCTAAAAAGACACAAAGTCCATGAAGAAGTCAAGACTTACACTTGACAAATAATAATTGTAAAATCTTTAAGTTTTTACAAATAAAAATTATAAAATCTTTCAAATCTCTATTGTTTTGATAATTTTTAACTCTGGATATATTACTTAAGCTTTTACTTGTTTGTTAAAAATTTCTCTCAAAATCTCAGCATTAATCCATTCATATTTTCTCTCAAGCTGTGAACAATCCCATACTTGCTCCCCCAGATATCACCACTCTTTTTAAACAACCAATTCAATCTCCACAATAATATTATTTATTATTAAAAACACATTTATTTCACATATAAAAGCAAACGACATTTTAAAATATGTTATATGCTTCAAGTTGCTAAAATAAAATAATTGTATATATTATAATCATCATCATTTACCTTTAAATACAGCGGAAATGTAATATAATTGTATATGTCATAATCATCATTTACCTTTAAATACAACGGAAATGTAATATATAAATATATAAATATTTCTATATTTAAAATGAAGAAATATTAATAATTTTTTTTATATTATAAGCACACCACGCTTATACGAGTTCATAAGGAAAAGCAATAGATGCACTTTGCATATAAAAGCGCCTCGGGGTAAAACCAAAATAATGGATTTGATGTTGAAAGAAAACCAAAATAATGGATTTGATAATGAAAAAACAAAATATAGAAGACATCTCATTGGTTGTTTTTAAAGAAAACCAAAATAATGGATTTGATTGATGAAAAAACAAAATATAAAAGTCATCTCATTGGTTGTTTTTATATCATACTTCTTTTAAACAGCAACTTATATTCTTGTCTTTTAATAAGTGGAACTTATCTTTTAATAAGTGCAACTTATATTATTGTCTCATAAAAGATTGTAGAGATGTGATAATGACAAAATCAAAGTGGGGTGTTTTTATCACACTTTCTTCCATAGAACAAATCAATGGGTCACTTTAGGTGCCTTTAGTCTCCTTGGTTGAACATACGACGGTAGAAGTTTCTGCTCTTCTGTGGTGGCCTCTGCATCTTTTCGTGGTGGCGAAGCTTGTGCTTCCTTAGTGGCATTACGCTTCTTGGTGAACTTCAACACCCTAACCCGAGGCGTTGATGATTCTAGGATGTCTCTTTTTGATATGAATGGTCACGGTACTGCAACGGGTATATTCACTGGTGGATTAGCAGGTGGGTCCGTCGTAGGGGCCGACCCAGAAGCTGAAGGGAGGGTTGAACCAGAGGCCGAGGCAGGGGCCAAACCGACCGGAGGTGCTGTCCGCTGAGCTAGTCGCGCCATTTGTTCTTCCTCTTGTTCTTGTTGTTGTACCTTCGGCGACGTAATTTCTTCTTCGATCAGACAAGGTGACTCTCTTGTAATTTTGGATTGCTCACTGGTACTGGATATGGAAATGACTATTAGCGTCGGCTCTCACAATCTCAAGCTCTCGTTCTCTCTTGTTCTCCATGTGCATGTAAAAGGATTCTTGGCGATGAAGGCTCATATTTATAGGGATGCACCCGTCCTACTTGTGATCATTTGATGGAAAATTGACATCTTGTCAATCACATGGGTTTCCCATTCGACACATTCCAACATTAATTTACATACTCAAGTTTTGATCTATACCTGTCAGGATAGTTATGGCAAGTATGACGGATGGGACCAAAAAGAACGTCGTCATTATCCTCGAAGTTGTCAAATTAATGACACCTCACTGTCATAACCGCCTAAATCTTTTTGGGAATCTGTGCTTTAATGACAACCAACTGTCATTCCTACTCTTTATTGTGATTTGAATGCTCCTGTCGCAGATGTGCGATAGAATAGTTCCCTTTCTTCTTTTATCTTTTTCTCTCTCTTTTTTTTTTCGTTCCCACCTGCTTTCTTACCCAGGCATGTCGCGGACATCATAGTAAGGTTCCAAGCAGCTACCATTGATCATTCCTGCAACTGGCGTTCCATCCAGCTTGTGCAATTTCACTACGCCTGCGTTATTGATATGTGTGACCACATATAGCCCTAGCCAATGCATCTTCAATTTCCTTGGATGCTTCAAAAATTTACTGTCATACAACAAAACAAGTCCTCCGACTTTGAATTGCTTAGTCCTGATATTGAGATCATGCCATGAGTTTTTCCTTTGCTTCTCTATGTTTTGGTGAAATCCTGCGACAAGGCGTTCTTCCTCCATTTGGACGAGCTGCAACAACCTTTGCTCGATGGCATCCACATCTGTCATTTTCATCAACGCAACAATTCTAATTAAGCTCAGCATAATGACTTCTTTCCCATACATTGATCTGAATGGAGTATGCCATGTTAGTTGCTTGCAAGTTGTGCGGTAGGCCCATAGCACAACTGAAACTTTCTGATCCCAATCATCTCGGTGCACATTACATACTTTGGTTAATTCATTCTCTAGAATCTTGTTGAAGGCTTCAACCGTTCCATTTGCTTGAGGATGATGGAATGTCGTATTTCAATGTTGATTCTGGAACTCTGCAGTAAGCTCATCAATCATTTTGTTAACAGAATGTGTACCTTGGTCACTTAGTAGTATTTTCAGGAAGCCAAATATGGTCACCACATTTTCAAATAAAAACTTCGTCGCAGTCGCAGCAGTGAAATCCTTAACAGGGATGGATTCAGCCCATCTGGTTAAGTAGTCTATCGCTGTGATAATGTAGTGTGTGCCAGTCTTTTTCCTTGGTGGACTGATAGGACCTAGAAAATCAACGACCCACTTATTAATTTCTTGAAGGGTTACCTGCGGCTATAGTGGCATCTCATCGTGTCTCGACTACTTTCTTGTCCTTTGGCATATATCGCAACGTCGACAAAATCTCTTAGTGTCCATATGTATGGTTGGCCACCATAATCTAGCTTGCAATATCTTGCGCATCGTTGCCTTTCCAGCGTAGTGTCCTCCTATGACGTCGGCATGTGCTTCACTCATTAACCAATGTCATTCATGGTCAAAGACACACCGTCGCAATATTTCATTAGGGCCCATCTTGTATAGGTGTCTCGCGATCAATGTATAATCCGCGGCCTTGACAACCAAATTTTTCTTTCGCACTGTGGTGAATCCTTTAGGTGCATAACTTGTGGTCAGGAAGTGGATGACAGCGTTAAACTCCTTATTATGATCATCAATCATGGTGACCGAAAATAGTTGTGTGTCAGGGAAGTTTTCCTCTAGGATGGTTGGTTCTTCACCACTTTATATTCTCGACAAGTGACCAGGTCCCACATTCAATCGACCTGCTTTAATGATGACTTCAAAGTCAAATTCTTGGAATAGGAGAAGCCATCGACATATCTTCCCCCCTAACACTAGCTTGTTGACCGGGTATTTTAAGGCCGAATGATCAATGTACATTTTAAAATGTCCACCCAACAAGTAGTGTTGGAACTTTTGCAGCACATAGACCATGGTGAGGCCTTCTCTCTTTGTTGTCATGTAATTTTTCTCTATCATTGACAGTTTCTGTAACGTCCCTGACCCTCTGACCGACGAAGAGGACGCTACTAACACCAAACAAATGGGCAAACAGCCCCCATGAACACGAACATGGATAAATGCTGATATTAAAAACTTAACATAATGCATACTAAGATGCATAAAACATACAAGGATACATAGTTACTCAACATTTAGTGGAAGCAACACACACATTCCATCATTTAACATGTTCATCATAATTCATGGAACAATAGATATAATTGCAGAGGTGAAACAATTAGGATTACTTATCTTTTAATGAAGAACTCTCCCGCAACCAGCTACGTCGCTGCAACGTTCCACCCAACCATAGGCCAACATGCTCATCAATCTCTCAGCAACACTGCCACCCCCGAGCTGGGCATGATTCCTCAAGGACTAAGGGTCAATGCAGGCTTACACATAGCCAAGGTTTGCCAATCAGCCAAACCCACACAGCAGGGTTTTACCAAGTCATCCAGGAGCCAGGATAGGCTAAATGCCAAGCTGGTGGCCTCAACACTAGTCTTCTCATGCATACACAGCCTCTAATCCCACTCTCAACAGTCCGAAGACCAACCACTACATACCGCAGCAAAACAATCCCTTCACAGCTCTGTGAAGACAATTGGATGACAATCCCAACAAAGGGCGAAACACAGCTCAAGCCACAAGACAACTCAGAGTTTTTCTTGGCCCTAGCGTGGCCAAAACAACTCAACAACAACCCAAAACTAGGGTACATCAACAGCCACAACCTCACAATGAATGATGGCAACAATCCACAGTCCCAAAACAGAGGAGAGGGAAAACTCCCAGCATAGACATGGGAAAATACAAACGCAGACCATAGTAGATAGCATACACGGCCACAAGCGACAAGGAGACATACACATACCACTAAAACCAGTATGGTACACATAGCACACAGCCCCGAGCGTGAATGGCTCCTGCACCCAAAAATCCTGAGTGACAGCCACGATTCTCCTGCTCCCCGTGAGGAAAACCAATGCAAACTCCTGTGCGTGAGAAGGGGGGAGAATGACTCTTTGTGTGTGGATGGACAACCGATGGAGAATCCCCCAAAACGGTGCGCGTGAGGAAGTAGTCCTCCCTGCGTGAAGGGAGAAACTTATACAGACCACAATCATCCAAAAGAATGGAGAGCCGACCTTTGCCCGCGTGAGGGTAATCAAAGAAGATCTCCCGCCTGCTCGTGAAGAGAACCCTCCACGTGAGGATGGACCAGACCAAAACCATGGAGGAATGGAGAGAGAGGAAAGAGTGGGGAGAATGGAATGTCGCTCCTCTTCCCCAGCGACGTGAAGAGGAAGAATCCGCTGGTGGAGTGGGCACGTGGGAAAGGACTGACAGTCCTGCCATAGCCACCACTACTCAGCAATAACTACCTCAACTACTCCACAAAACATTAAATAGGTTGGATGAGACAAGGTAACATGGAAAATCAAACAAGGTTTTTCCCCCACATAGACCAAGGTTTGACATCCCCCACACCCTTATCCTTTGGAATCATGCCCTTTTCATTTTAATGTTGCATTGCCGTAGCTGGTTGTGGTTTATTTTATTTGATGTGTGTATTTACATGATGCCAAACTATAATGTGCCGGATAGCACGATATACGATCGGAAACTATCCTTATTGCCAAAACATACACAACCAAGTCAATGGTGGGGATTTTTCCTTTAGCTCCTCACCACGATCAATTACATTATATACATCATGCAAATGGGGTCAAAACCGGGGTGTTACATTCCCCTCCCCCTTGGAATAACACCGTCCTCGGTGTTCCAATACATAGGAATACATATACAATACATATAAAATTGCACATCAAAATTTCAAAATTTTGTAGATCTGTCCCACGTTTAATTATTCACTATGAACGTGCAAGACCAAGCCCCTTGGCTTCCACGGACTTGTCCTGCTGATTCTCAGCTTCCAACTTATCCCGAAGTCTAGGAACTTTGTAGCTATTTCCCTCATCATGTTCCCTCATTGGGCAGTCCCGGCGTAAATGATGTCCTCTGCATTCCCAGCATTTCATTGGCTACTTCATCTTTACCTGCTCAATTTCCTTTGAGTCTTCATGCCTGGACCGTTTCTCAACGGGTCGCTTGGATGAATGTCCCATCGCTGATCCACCTTCCTTTCCTTTGCCGATTGCTCCCAGAAGGCTTTTCACCTCCCTTTGCAAACCAATAGAGTCTTGCAAAATCTGGTGGTTCATTTCATTCTGCCTTTTCTATATCTTGAGCATCTCCCCAAGATTTTCTTGGTTCTTGGAAATCATTTGAAGGAGACTTCCAGCCAAGTCCAACAACTTTTGATCTGCTGCCATGATTAATGTGCACCACCAGGTTTCACTTTTCTCACCTGTGAATTGCACCATTGAAATTCTATCAGACCAAGCATAATATAAACATTAAAATCATTTAGTTAATTACCCAATCGGCATGACAGTCCAAGCCTCATCAAGGAGACTTTCATATTTTTCATGCCTTCCCAACAGGCACACGAGCTCATTCATGTCCATTCTTGGGAAGGGGAATTAACTATTCCAGCATTCATAATTTACTTTCAGTAAATACACACATTCCATTTTTAGTCATACATGCATTCAATAATCTTTTGTTTTTCACAATGCATATATATATATATATAATTTAAAAAAAAGGCAAGAGAGAGCAGCAAGAGTTTTTCCCCTCTTTGTTTTGTTCCATCCTAGAACCCACACCACCGCTGTGGATTTTCATGCTCTCAGCCTCTTTCACTTCACCGTGAATGTTGGACCAATCTGTCTTGGTCATGACACTTAGTGTCTATGTTCTATTCCAGACCTCTAAACCATGGAGTCTCTCCACATGGTTTGTCTTGGCTACTAAGACCTCCACAGTCTTACTAGCACCTTTTTCATTACCACTCATTCCGAGCTCTCCAGGACAGTCACATGTCCACATGCACCTTTAGGATGCTCTCATAGTCCTCGCTCCCAGCGATACCTATATCCAAACATTGAATAGATTCACATGTTTAGTTTATTCTCATCGGTTTTATCTCTAGAACAAGAGCTTAAAACATCATAACCAAATCATATACACATGTACATTCATAAGCAAAATGATCCAATACTTATCTATATTGTGCGTTTTCTAGTTGGTCCACAGGATCCTGCTTCGCTTTGCAAGCCTTGGGATCGCCTATGGACTTGGAAGTTAGGTCAGCACGCAGGCTGCTCCACAACATCAAATAATTAATGTCCAGCTAGTACATCCTCATGTCGACTGGGCTTGGAACTTTACCACGACCATTTCCAGGTCTAGGATCTACTATGGATCCCTAGGCATATAACAGCCCAACATACACTTATACCAACAATAACCCTTACTCCACAACCCCTCACAACAACCATTTACCTTTTACCTTTTACCTTTAGGATGCAACACCCAACTGCATCTATTTAGCCTGTCAACACAAGCAATATAAGCAAACTCATCAGCGTTATTTCTCTAAAACTGTAACCATATTTCATATCATTCACTATCAAGTATTGAGACACCAGGAGTGCGTCCACTCCCTAGGGTGTAATCAATATTGAAAACCATTTCATGATCTGACATCGGGAAAGTGTGCACTCTTTTTCGGTGTGTGCCATGTAGGCCCTCTTCATACTCAAGCAATCGGTCATCATGGAAATAAAATCAAAACATGTTTTGCATATGGAATTTTAACAATTTGACATGCATATTCTTATCAAGGGTCACATAACACTTATCCATTTGCCGATGCAGTATGCCTTTGTTAAGGAGGAATGGGGCTCCCTTCTCTGAGTTGATAGTCCCTCGGTTAGCCATCCCAACTCCTTTTTACAGTTCATATCCACACATGTCTTATCGACATAGTCTATACCATCTCACTCATGTTGCTTACCAAACATGCAGTGCAGATTAGTCATTTCCGAAATGTCCAATGGAGTTTCACCCAAAACCCATTTCCAAAATAAGGGAAAACCTTCCCATGAAGTTTGGCTCCTACAGGCCATCACACATGATCCTCCTACAGTGTGTACCCCTGGCACATTCATCAATTAGCCAAACAATCAATCATTACCTGATAATACAATCCAAATTGATTGTTACATAACCAAGCAATTACATTAGTAATTAAATTCAATAAGAATTTGCAATTCTATCTACTACAGAAATTAGTTTGCTTAGCAATGAGGTGATCCTCATTTGTGGGTCTCTTGTAGGCAGCACCACTATGCCCATTATAATTTTATGCTTACTAGCATAATATGAATACCCACTTACAATGCGTCCTCCTAACATAATCTTATGCAAGCCAATAGTGATTAGTAGTTGTCAGCAATTTCTTAAATCCGAAATTCACAACTCAAGTTTAACAACCCATTATGCATACCAACTATTTTCACAGCCATGAGACTCTTCTCATAAGGTTTGGCTCTTTCACATGGTAGATTCCAGCATTTGTCATGGTCTTACTCTCATTGCCATGCTCTAAATAATCTACCTGAAACCTGAGCTTCAATCAACCAAACACTTGGTAAGTCTGGATGCATATAACCTTTTCATTACTACAACCATCACTGAAGCATTTTCAGAATTTATAAAATCCAAATACTTCCGGCTATTAGTCACATCAATATTACCAAAACTCATTTACTTCATGAAATCATTATCATACTAACATTTGCAAGGCATAGTCACATCATTCATGCAATTAAATGAAATGTTTAGATACTCCTTACTTCACAAGCGTATCATTTGTACCACCTTGCTCTTCCATGGAGCATTTCTGGCAGCCAACTGATCATGACTATCCTCTTTATGCACTTACTATCCTGCATTCATAACAGCTTTTGAAATGGTTCCTGAATTGTCATCAATTCATCATTTCAGCCATTAGTTATTCATAATATCACATGCACTCATCTCAATGCATTCATGCAATGTATCACAACATTTGCACCCATACTTATGCAATCAGTCACTCAAGCCCTTCATATGCATCCATTCAATGCATAACTACAAGATTCATAAAATCTTTTTAATGCACATCCACTCAATGCTACCTTGCATTGATTCAGGAATACTATGCATTCAACATACCATGCATGGCCTAACCATGACTACTTCATATAGGATGCATTACTATAATCAAGATCATCAGTACTTACTTTCCTTGGGCTACTAAGCTCAATCAATATATACAGGCATGACACCTTTCTCTATGGATGCATTATAAAATTCAAATATCCACATGGTATGAGGTCTCTTACCTTTACCACTCCTTGGAGTTTGTCATAATCAAACTCTTACCTTCATGGGTCCTACTTAAACCCTTGGCATTACCAATTTAGTCGATATCTTGCAGAGGATTGCAGACTTTGCTCACCAACTTTTGATTATGGACTGGTTGCCTTATCCCTTTCTTCATAGGGTTGCTGGTCACATTCATCAGCATCAGCAACATATTTAGCTAGGTCCATGTTGTCGTTGGTTTTTCCACTAATGCCAACACCAATGCAATAGTTATCATTAGTGGCTCATTATAAATGTATAATCCTCAATATCCTATGTAAGAAAAACATATCCTCATACATTTCAAGTATAAAACTTAGGAAATGTAGTTATAATTAGAAAGATAGGGTTTAAGGAAACTTCCCTTTTCAATTCCCACATCCTCACATGGAGCTCCTCTTCCGCACAATAGTTGGTTAGCCTTCATAGTCCTTGCTACCTCTAGGAATGCAACTTTCCAAATTTGTCCATTTGATAGCAGCAGCCATCATTAGCACTTTGCTGCTCCATGCTCAGATTCTGGTGACTTTCCCTTGTTCCCTACTGGATAAGCTTTCCAATGCCTATCCACATGCTTCATTCCGACCTCGGGTGTGAAAACCACACCACTTCTAAAAATGAAGATTTTCACCAAATCTCGGCATTTTACATGCAACTGCATTTTGGACTGGGTGCCAACTTTAGCCACCTGTAAACCCCACTGAAAAAATGCTGGAAAATCCTGTTGAAAAATAGTCGAAATCTGCTGGAAAATCCCACTTGAAAATATCAAAATTTCCTCTGTAGCATTGGCTCTCATTTCGACTATCAGCCCGATGTTTCAGCAGTCGAAACAGCTAGCTTCTCCGCTGTTCATCGACGACCCGAACCATAATCCTTTCCGCTACATCGACGACCAGAACCACTATCCATTGGATGGATAGTTCCTTAGGCATCCGCAATGTCGGGCAGTAAACTGTCTATGGATTCTGCGGCTAAACGACTCATCGGCGATTGAAACAACTAATTTCTCCCGACCTATCGGTGACTTAATCTTAATTTTTCATTCGACGCTCATCGGCGGTCCAATCAACTAAATTTTTCTGACGTTTCGGGCCGATCCTCCTCTGGCTTTCAACGTATCAGCGGAATGATCCTCTAATTTTCTCCGACGTGTCGGCTGTCCAGTCCTCTAAAGTTTTCTGATGCTTCTGTACTTAGAAAATTTCGGAAATATTTCTTCTTCCTTCTGCCACCGCATCGGCAACCTCATCTTCTATTTTCCTCCGATACTTGCCGCCGCATCGGTTACTCAAATAGCTAAATTTTGCTGACGGTTTCCATACTTAGACGAATTTTCAACTTTTCAAAATTTTCCCCTTTCTACTTTCTTCCGCTGACGGTATCGAAAGTCCTTTCGGCTAACTCAGTCGACGTATCGGTTGCTCAAATAGCTAACGCCTTCCGATGATCTCAACACTTAGACAATTTTTGAATTTTCACCCACGTCAGCTCAATCATGTACTTTCTGCCGCCACTTGATCTTCTTCTCATCGGCGAAATAGTTCCTTCCACAGCCGCAACGGCGGAACACTATCCTTGATCTTCTTCTGATCGGTGAACTGATTTTGACTGCCATCGACAGTGTTTTCTCATCAGAAGTCTAGTGCTCTAGACTTCCGCAATGGCGGGTGTACAAACCACTATCTTCTTCCGACAGTCGATGATTTCTATACTTAGAAAAAATTTTGAACTTTCTTCATGGCGTTGGCGGTCGGAGGCCTTACCCGTCGAACGTGTAGTTGTTTAGCCATCCACGACAGCGGACGCTCAAACAATTTTCTGCTTCCAATGATTTTCACACTTAGCCAAATTTCAAAACTTTCCTACTTTTGGCAATAGGATCCACTAACACTGTTGCATTGGCGTTTTAGTCCCTTCGACAGCCGCAACAGGGAACAGACAACCGCTAAATTCTTCCGCGGTGTCGACGACCCCAACATCTATTTTCTGCCGACAGACGTCAACACTTAGAAAATTTTTTGCAATTTTCTTTCCAACTATTCTCCATCTGGTATGCTTCCTTCTAGCTCTTCCGCTACATCGGAAGTCCGTTCCACTAAATGTTTCGATGAACTGACTATTCAAACACTTAGGCAAATTTGTGGAAGTTTTCTGTCATCCATTTCTGATCTCTGTTGGGCAGAGAGAAATCCTGCCTCTATCACTGCATCTTGGTGGTCCATTTAGGCACATGCTACAACATGAGCTCTGATACCACTCTGTAACGTCCCCGACCCTCCAACCGGCGAAGAGGATGCTACTAACACCAAACAAATGGGAAAACAGCCCCCATGAACACAAACATGGATAAATGTTGATATTAAAAACTTAACATAATGCATACTAAGATGCATAAAACATACAAGGATACACAGTTACTCAACATTCAGCGGAAGCAACACACACATTCCAACATTTAACATGTTCATCATAATTCATGGAACAATAGATATAATTGCAGAGGTGAAACAATCAGGATTACTTATCTTTTAATGAAGAACTCTCCCGCAACCAGCTACGTCACTGCAATGTTCCACCCAACCATAGGCCAGCGTGCTCATCAATCTCTCAACAACACTGCCACCCTTGAGCTAGGCATGATTTTTCAAGGACTAAGGGTCAATGCAGGCTTACACATATCCAAGGTTTGCCAATCAGCCAAACCCACACAGCATGGTTTTACCAAGTCATCTAGGAGCTAGGACAGGCTAAATTCCAAGATGGTGGCCTCAACACCAGTCTTCTCATGCATACACAGCCTCTAATCCCACTCTCAACAGTCTGAAGACCAACCACTGCATACCGCAGCAAAACAATCCCTTTATAGCTCTGTGAAGACAACTGGATGGCAATCCCAACAAAGGGCGAAACATAGCTCAAGCCACAAGAAAACTCAGATTTGTTCTTAGCCCTAGCATGGACAAAACAAATCAACATCAACCCAAAACTAGGGTACATCAACAGCCACAACATCACAATGAATGATGGAAACAATCCACAGTCCCAAAACAAAGGAGAGGGAAAACTCCCAGCATAGACATGGGAAAACACAAACGCAGACCACAGTAGACAGCATACACAGCCACAAGAGACAAGGAGACATACACATACCACTGAAATCAGCATGGGACACACAACACACAGCCCCGAGCGTGAATGGCTCCTGCACCCAAAAATCCTGAGTGACAGCCACGATTCTCCTGCTCCCCGTGAGGAAAACCAATGCAGACTCCTGTGCGTGAGAAGGGGGGAGAATGACTCTCTGTGCATGGATGGACAACCGATGGAGAATCCCCCAAAACGGTGCGCATGAGGAAGCAGTCCTCCCTGCATGAAGGGAGAAACTTATACAGACCACAATCATCCAAAAGAATGGAGAGCCAATCCTTGCTCGCATGAGGGTAATCAACGAAGATCTCCCACCTGCTCGTGAAGAGAACCCTTCGCGTGAGGATGGACTAGGAAAAAACCATGGAGGAATGGAGAGAGAGGAAAGAGTGGGGAGAATGGAATGTCACTCCTCTGCCCCAGCGACGTGAAGAGGAAGAATCCGCTGGTGGAGTGGGCACATGGGAAAGGACTGACAGTCCTGCCACAACCACCACTACTTAGCAATAACTACCTCAACTACTCCACAAAACATTAAAGAGGTTGGATGAGACAAGGGAATATGGCAAATCAAACAAGGATTTTCCCCCACATAGACCAAGTTTTGACATCCCCCACACCCTTATCCTTTGGAATCATGCACTTTTCATTTTAACGTTGCACTACCGTAGCTGGTTGTGGTTTATTTTATTTGATCTGTGTATTTACATGATGCCAAACTATAATGTGCCGGATAGCATGATATACCATTGGCAACTATCCTTATTGCCGAAACATACAAAACCAAATCGATGGTGGGGCTTTTTCCTTTAGCTCCTCACCACGATTAATTACATTATATACATCATGCAAACGGGGTCAAAACCGGGGTGTTACAGTTTCCTGCTAGCAAAAGAAATTGGGTGTTCAAGCGCACTCTCTTCTGGCTGCATCAAGACTATGCCGAGTGGGATAGACGACTCGATGGCCATCTTGTTATTTAATTTGTCTAAGCTTTCCTGACAAGCTTCCATCCACTGGAACTTCGCATCTTTCTTCAACAGTTTCTCCATAGGTGTAGTTATCTCTGCATACCCTCTGATAAACTTTCTGTAATAGCCTGCGTGTCCCAACACTGATATGAGTTGCATGACTAATGTAGGTAATGGAAAGTCAAGGACAATCGCAACTTTCGCTGGGTCGACCAAGATTCCGTTGCAACACACGACATGTCCCAATAGCACATCAAATGGTGCACAAAAAATACATTTCTTTGAATTAAGCGCGATCTGATACTGGCGACACTGGCCCAGCATCATGCATAGGATCTCAATATGGTCTCTTACTAGACCAAACACAGTCCAATCATCAAAGTAGACCTCAATAAATTTATGTATGAAATCTTTAAAAGCATAAACTACTAGTCTAGAAAAAATAGCAAGCGCATTATTGAGTCCAAAGGGCATTACCGTATACTAATAGCATCCCCATTTTGTGACGAAGGTCATTTTATGTCGATCCTTCTTCGTGATTTTGACTTGGTGATATCTAGAGAAGCCGTCTGTGAATGAATACATCTCTTGTCCACCGACTCTTTCTAGTACTTCATCTGTGAATGGTGTTGGGAATGGATAGTGAAGGCATGCATCGTTTAGCTTCCTTAGGTTGACACATATCTTGACTTCGCCTGTTGTCTTCTTATCCTGGATCACTATAGGGCTAATCCATTCTGATTCTTCAATGGGTTCAATGATTCCTACGTCGATCATGCGATCCAATTATGCCTTTACCTTCTCTTTATACCTTGGATTCAACCTATAAGGTCGTTGTTTGACTGGTTTAACATCTAGTTTAAGGGGTATTTTCATCTCTCCCAAATCATCGACTATTCCCTTCATCTCTGCGAAATTGGTAGGGAATAGGTTATGAAACTCATGTAGTAAGTCTGTATCTTTGATACTTTCTCATCATCCCAATAATCTCCTATATTGGTGAACTTTTGGTTCTCCGGTGAGCCAATGTTCACTTTCTTGATTTTTAGCAGCTTGAGGAACTGGTCACTCGAAATACCACTTCCTTCAACTTCGTGTGTGCCCTACAATTCTGGTATGTTTATGTTAGTTGGATCATCATCTAGTTCTCCAGCCAGATTGTAACAAGCCATCCATAGCTGGATAGTCTCCATTAGAGGAAATTTCAATTTAAAATGGGCCTTTCAAAAATAATACAAATTCCATGTCATCATGTATTAGTGAATCAAAATGATTTAAAATTAAAAAAAGGAGCACCTCTTAAATAATTTTTTAAAATAAATTTGGGGATAGGTATCATAAAAATAACTACTTTTTTCTTCTTCGTATTTTCGACATATCTCCCTGTGTTTTTACTCAAATTTTGATCGAGAGAGCTCGCTGGATGTAAAATTAAATTATGCATCCAACGCGTACCCACTCAGAATACTTTTTACCAGCCCCGCTACACCAAAAATAAGAAATACCTGAAAAAACGTGACGATGACATCATCATCACATTTTTTCAGGTATTTCTTGTTTTTGGGGTAGTGGGTCCCATCAAAATTATGCCAAGTGGGTACTCATTGGATCTGAAATTTAATTCCGCATCCAATGAGCTCTCCTGATCGAAATTTGAGTAAAAACACAGGGGGATATGTCGAAAATACGAACAAAAAGGTAGTTTTTTCTTTCCTTCCTCCAAAATTAATAAATATTATTTTATTATTTTAACTATTATTTTATTAATTTTCCTTAGGAGGGCCATTTTGAGTTGAAATTTCCTCTAATGGCTGCATTGGCGGGGACTCACTACTTTGATAGGGATTTCAACAAATATCTTTTCGTTGATTTCTTGAAGCACAACATCAACTGTCAGTTGCTCATCAACAAATGCAAAGGTGTGCGTGAACTATGTGACCACATCATCCCAATCCTTAGTTGCTTGTCGTAACTCCATGGATGTATACCAGCTTTTGGGTGTCATTTCCAATGTATGAATGAAATGATCGACCCATTCCTGTCACGGGTATTCTGCAAATGTTATGCGACACTGATTAATGTGGTAGACAAGGTTTGACATCCCTGTGTACCTTTGACTTACGACGGTGACTTCTTCACCGAATCTAACTTCCAACAATATTCTGCACTGTGGCCATTCTAATATGGATTACTTATGTGTACCCCCCATCTAGTGGGCATAGCCTTCAGTACATATTTTAACGCAGATAAGTGATGTGGTTATGTTACGAGTCCTTCAAATTCACTTAGGAAGGTCACAATATTAGGTAATCCATCATATGTGGGTAACTCCCTCAATTGATTCTCCACCCTTTGCACAAACTAGGTAACTCTGGCGCATATCATGATAGAGACTTCATGCAATCTATTTTATAGATTCTCCAAGGCCTCTCCTGAGTTTGATGTGCACGAACTAGCACTCCTCCAACTCAGGTTTCCATCCGTTGTCAGGTTTATATAATCATCTTTTAATGTGCTGATATTATAGATATTGTCTAGATAGTCACCCTGCCCTTCACTATTGACAGGTTCGACATACCTCTGTCCCTCCAGTGGATCAATGGGCGACACTACCCTCATCTCATCATCTTCGAATGAGAGAATTATTTTCTTGAAATTTAGAATGGTCTGATTATCTATGGCCCAATCTATTTCCAGAATCGTAGGATATGGATTTGTGTCATCAAAAATGTTGATGACTTCAAAGTTTGAGAATATGCACAACCCCTCAATGTTGACAGGGACTTAACTCAACCTCCCAATGGGTAGGACCTTCAACTGATTTGCAAGCCTCAACTGGAGAGGGGACCAATCCAAGCACGACTTTCCCATGCTCTCCCAAGTCTGTCGCGTCAGAATATTGACATCCAACCCCAGATCTAGAATAATGTAATCCATGTCATAATCCCCTATCTGCACAGTCATTCTTAACTCACGCCCCATTTTGAACTTCTTCTTGACATGGTTAACCTTCCTTCCAGGTTGCGATTCTACTGGGGTTTCTTCTATCAATGCTTGTAGTTCTACGACAACATCTTTATCTTGAATTAGTGCTAAGCAACTTGACAGAAACGACTTGAGATTACTAACCTTTTTTGGAATCTGCTTCTGGAATAGTTGTTGGAATCGTTCAGGAATCTCCCTGACTTTAGCTGATGTCGATGGTTGTTTTGGATCCACGAAGTCTGGTCGCACGTCCAAAAATACTTGCTTCTATTTTTGAACGTCAAATGGTACTTTCTTCTGCACCATGGGTCGCACTTGTGGTTGTTCTTGCGATATATTCTAATCGGCTTCGATCACAACACCTCCTCATTTTACGATAGCAACACTTGGCTCTATCGACTCAGCAACAATTATCTAAATGTTTGGGTTAGGATTTGGATTTGGATTCTACACAGGGTTAGGACCTGCGATGGTCCGAGCTTGCCACTTTGTAATCAACTGGAGACACTGCTCCACATTATGGTCCCGCGCTTTTCAATATGAACATTTATTTGTAGGTTCCTAGAAATATATGGTATAATGGCTCAGTTGTCCAAAGTTATAGCATACGACTTGACCTCTTCCTCTTCCAAAACCTCCTCATCCTCTAACTTTGAATTTTCCACCCCCTCGTCCTCGAGGGTGTGGGTGCTGCAGTGGGTACTGATTCTGTGACGCGTATTGGTTCTAACGGTGCATACAGAGGCTGATACTGATTTTGATACTAGTTTTGTGGGAAAGGAACAGGCTGGTAGTGCGCATGTGCATGTTCATCCTGAACCTGCCCATCATTCTTCATCAAATAGGTGTCTATTGTATTTTCCTTTAGTAGCTAATATTCTTGACAATCCTTCTCATCATGGCCTACTGATTTGCAAAATTTACAAAAAAGGTTGGCTAGTGTACTTACAATCTTCTGTAAGTATAAACACTCCTTGTCCCAATGCCCTCTAGTATGGAATATTCGGTACTAGGGTAGCCCATGAGTACTTAATGGATTAGGAGCACGCAACAAGGTATAGTTCATGTACGATAGACAATTATCCTTGGTGCATCCATCCTTCTGACATCTTGTGCACCACAAGTACTCACATACTTATTTACCCTTCTTGATGTCTTGAAGCTGCACAGTCAGATTAGCCAAATGTGACTGAATTTGCATCATTTGTGTGCCACCATCTCCAATCGGCGAGGATTCCAGCTTCATTGTTAGTTCTATCTTTTTTGTCTGTGACCCTATCTTCTGTTGCATCAAAGGAGCTCGAATGTGTGGTAATGGTGCAACAATAAACCACTCTTTATGTTGCACATCTGACATCTGGAAAATAACTTTGGCCATCAAAGTTTTAAACCACTGATCAAAATCCCATATGGATTCCATGGGTAACTCCTGTATCTCCTTGATCTCAGTGATGCACTACGACTTAGATTTGGGTTTTCTGAACTCGCAAATTATTGCGAGTCGAATATCATTAAGGGTATTATGTGGGGTTCCTATCGGTTCTACACAAAACTTCATGAACCAGTCCAGCGCGTGACCTCATAGAGTTGTGATCATCTGTGCTTTTCTTAGGTCCTCACTATGAACTTGGCGAGCCATCCAAACAGCTTTGCAAAGGAACTAATGTTTCTCCAGATCTTTTGCTCCATTCCCATTGAATGCGGGTATTCTAATATTTGTCCCATCCATTGGGTTGGCATCGGGGCTGTCTAATAAATAATTTAATGAAGACGGACTCCCTTGCATGCTAGTTGCAATACTAGCACTATCAATATTAATAGCTCTTTTAGGAGATGAGGCTCTAGACCTTACCTCTGGAGATACTCCTGGTGTGCTGTAGTTGCGTCCTGATCTTGGTGTCTCTGTAGATTCTTTAGATTCTTTTTCTCATTATGAAATTGCACTATAGTATTCCTCCTCATTGCAAGACCCTTCGTCTAGCCGCGACTCAACTTCATACTCACTTTCTTTAAATAGACTAGGAGTTCATTTGCCTCCTACTGTCTTTCTTCTCTTTCCTCACCTAAATGTCCTTCCACTTGTTAGGAATCCATCCTCTAGTTTAGGTTCTATACTTCCTTGAAACATCTCAAATCACCATTTCCCATTGTATTTATAGGTCGTATGCAACATATCCTCTCCTCTAGATATGCGGCTCAACTGCTCAACTGCAAAATACCCTTCTCATAGACGAGCATTTTTATCCATGTATTTATAGACAACAAATACCTTCTTCGGGGCCCTTGGAAAAAATTTCTTTCAACCTCGCTATATGAGGTTATTGTCTCTACTGTAAACTCAGTAATATACTCTTGCAAAATATTGTCGACCCAAAAATCAACATCTCTAGAGATGGGTTTACTTACACTGGTTATCTTGCGAATCAGTTGATCACTCCACTCGACTGCTTCTCTTCTTTAGAAATTTATCTGTTGAGTCGCCAATATTGACAACCACTCATTCAACACATTAGGAAACTTTGCAAAGAATATCTCGTGAATATCAGAGTATATGTATCAGTCTAACCAGTTTTTTTTCACTCAACTGTGATCTTGTACTCTCTTCTTCCACAAATGCTAGCATTTTAGACTCCAACCAATCCTCGATTTCCTTCTTTATCGAATGCCCCAACATTTCCCTTGACTCAAATAATTAAGGTCCCGATAGTGGAACCATTTGTTGGCTTACTGTTCCTCACTCACACGACCTAGTTCAATAATAAAACAATACCAAGAAAACACCCAAATACATCCGCTTGACATAGCAAGCTCATTCGACAACACCTGCGAGGAAGGCGCAGTCTCACCCGAGATATATTAATGTGTAACTTCCTTCACCATGTTTTCACAGTCGACGAGGGATTACAGTCCCTTGGCGCGTGGCCAAGGCACTCGACAAAGTCAGAAGGATGGAGTCTTTTACTATTCGAAGGTGCTACAACAGTGCGACACAAACTTGTCCTTGAAACTTAACAACTGGTGCAACTATGCGACACAACTGATTCCTTAAAATCAAATGACGGGGATGCGACTATATTATAAACTTAACAGTATTTTAACATGAACTAATACCACATGCTCAACATTACTTTAATCATTCATTCATTCACCGCTTTTATTAATATTGCGACATTCATTCCAACAATAATCATAAACAATACAAGGTAATCAAATATTCAACATTGACCGTTAAACATTTAACCATTCACATTCAACATTCATGCGAGACAGGAAATAACATGGAAACCCATCTGGGTAAAAACCACCAAGGTGCTCTTCATCTGGCTTGAGAAATATATGGCACCTTGCAGTCTACGATCTGTAGACTATTTTGAGATATGTCTATTTAGCTCAGACTCTTCTTGCTCTCATGCTCTCTATTCTATGCTTTTCTTCTAACTCCTACTGATTCACACACAACTGGGATCGATTCTTCTACTCTACAACCTACGCACTCAGCTGCAGGATGATTCTTACAAAACGGTTTGTGCACTCAGCTATCGATCTGCGGTTCAACAACCTTCTACTATACTATCCATGAGCCAACAACGCGGTAACAAAGGTAACAACAACCTTGTAATAGATTGCAGAAAACATGAAAAGTTTTTTGGCATATGCTGCTGCAGTCATAGAGGCCTGATGGGAGAAAGAATAAAAAAAAGAAGAAAGAGAATGATGGGAAGTCATCTACGCATAGGCTCGCAGGGAACTAAAATATTTGATCATTGAGCACATGCAGTAGATGAAATGTGACTTACCTCTGTGATATGTGAACATGAAGGAGGAACAGTTGTCCTCTACTAGATGTAACACGAGTGACTAGTGAATAAGTGTTTTCTTCTGTTCATGTGGCAATCATAATGGGCCTCCCATAAGACTTCCTTGCTATTAGCACTTTCACTAGATCTTCAATCTTTTATCATGGATTCTAACTTGTGTTAACATTTGCTACATAGTTTTCCTCGACTTGTAATTATATATTTTAAAATATGTTTTAATTATTTTTTTCTATTTAATATTCATTATTAAAGTTAATTATTTTGTTTATTGTTATTTTTAATTTGTTCATGATACTTGAGCATGATAGTTGATTATGATGTTTTTTTTAATGTTAAATATTTATTTATTTATAGAATTTGAAATTTTCTTGAAGATATTATTGCTACTTTTATATATATATATATATGTAAAAATTGTATTAAAAAGTAAGTTATGATTTATCACAAATTGAAATAATACAATTAAAACATAAAGAGTTTAATAGTGTGGATTCAAAACTTCTTAAGAGTGTAAAGACTTCATTTATAGTTTGTATTGTTTTTACATTTTTCTCCATAAAACTAAAATGTATAGAATTGTAAATTCTAATATATTGACCTTGCAAATATATTGATTGACAAAACATACAAACTTGATTTCTTTTAATCAAAATGATGTTCATTATGAGCTTCTTTCTTGACATTCGCAATGGATTCTAGAGTTGCCTCTTCAAATTTCATTTCCCCATGGATTTGTTGGATTGTATTTTCCTCCTTGGTTACTTTCCTTATAGGTCCAACTAGAACTCTTGGAGGGGAAGTCAAAGAGTCTAAACTCATAGCTAGTCCTGAGATTAACTAAAATTACATGTTATGATCTGTGCTAAGATTCTCAATTTCTTTGCCTTATGATGGCCACCTTTTCTTCGATTTCCACAATTTTGACAAGTTTCCCTTCTAACCAAGGACACACTCTATTGTTGAGGTGTGAAAATGATACATGAAGTTCCTCAAATGAGCATGTAATTTTTCTCAGAACCTAATGAATGTCTGCAATTTCATATGGAGTGCATCGACTAGTGTGGTGGTTCCTATCCATGTTGAAATATGTTGAACTCATTGTTAAAAAAACATAGAGAGGTCTAGAAGAAGACCACTCAATATACCAAAGACAAAAAAGGCCAAAAACCATAATATCAAAACTAGACCTAAATTCCATGGCTTAGTGAGATTGCAAGTCATAATAGGTGAAATAAGAATCAGGTGAATAAACTCCACCCCAAGCATATTATATTAATCCCACTTTTTTACATATAACCCCTATCTCATCCCTTTTTGTGATCCCTTGTATAGGCTTGTATGTAGCAATGATGAGTACAAGGGAAAGGGATAAGTTATCATAACCTACTTAAGTGCTTAAGTGAATTGATGTGCCACACCACTTGTTTATTGATTCTAATTGCATGCCACTTCTAATGTTTGGATAATTTAATTCCATGGAAGAGACTCCTCATTTTGACTCAACAAACCTAATTCAATGGCCCTCCATGTTTACCATGAAGTTCATCAGGCTTTTGAGAGATCAAAAGACCTAGAAAAACTCAATGGAGTCAAAACTCTTTGTATCCTTTATATTCTTAGAAGCATTCTAGAAAGGCACAAAGTCCATGAAAAAGTCAAGACTTACACTTGACAAATGATAATTGTAAAGTCTTTGAGTTTTTACAAATAATAATTATAAAATCTTTCAAATCTCCATTGTTTTGATAATTTTTAACTCTTCATATATCACTTGAACTTTTACTTAATTATTAGAAATTTCTTTCAAAAGCCAAGCATTAATAAATTCATATTTTCTCTCAAGCTGTAAACAATCCCATACTTGCTGCCCCAGATACTACCACTCTTTTTAAACAACCTCCACAATAATATTATTTATTATTATTGACAAATTTATTTCACATAGAAAAGCAAACGACATTTTAAAATATGTTATATGCTTCAAGTTGCTAAAATAAAATAATTGTATATGCCATAATCATCATTTACCTTTAAATACAACGGAAATGTAATATATAAATATATTTATATTTAAAATATAGAAATATAAATACTTTTGTATATATTATAAGCACACTACCCTTATACGAGTTCATAAGGAAAAGCAATAGATGCACTTTGCATATAAAAGGGCCTCAAGTAAAACCAAAATAATGGATTTGATAGATGAAGAAATAAAATATAAAAGACATCTCGTTGGTTGTTTTTAAAGAAAACCAAAATAATGGATTTGATAGATGAAAAAACAAAATATAGAAGTTATCTCAATGGGTCTTAATGGGATGTAGACAATGTTGTTATATTTATGTGACTTTATCACAAGACATGATCACCCTTGCATGGTCCCATATAGATTTTATAGATTTTTTTTCATTTGATTGTACATCATATACAAAAACTTTTCATTTTATGGGTTAAATTATATAGGTTTAATAAATATGTTAATGTTAATCATTTTGATTTCAAATTTAATCAACATTCAGATTTTCTTTGTATTTGAGATATGTTATTTTTATGCTTTTTAATTGTTTTATTTAATGAGAATATTTTGTAATGCTATTCATTATATATCTTTTTGGTTTTTATAAAAACAGTTGTATTTGTTATTAATAATTTAAACAAATTGTAGTTAAGTTAATAATAAAAAATTTAAAGCATATGTCACATCTCCTCTCCTCATCTCTTTGATGGAGAGGATGCGACTAAGCTGCTATTGTTGGTATTGTCAAACGGGAAATATAGCCCCATGAACATAACAAAAAATGAATTGAACATAAAATACATACACAGATGCATTGTACATGTAAATACACAGCAAAAGAAAAACACATTCATTCAAGCATTCAACATGTTCATATTAATTCATAAAACAAACTAGTTTGTAGAGATTAAGCACACAAGAATACTTATCTTGAGAAGAAGCTTCCCCACAAAGAGCTATGTCGCTACAACGTTCCACTCAACCATAGGCCATTATGCTCCTCAGTCTCTCAGCACCACTGCCACCCCGAGCTGGGCATGATTTCCACAAGGAACTAGGGAACAACAGGATTACACACAATAAGACCATACACACACAGTCAAGCCAACACATAGTTGGGTTTCACAGACTGTCCAGCCCAACCCATAAACAATTGGGTTTCATAGGCTACTAAGGCAGTAAGCCAACATCATATGGGTTCCTTGGACTTACTCGGCCAAGCCAACCCTCACATCAAAACACAGTCAGCCAATTAACAGATGGGTTCCTTGGACTTACTCAGCCAAGTCAACAAAAGGATGCACTTCACAACAAAATACAATTGCTGGATATGGACAAAAAACGTCCTAGGAAGGCAAAACAAAAATGGAAACAAGGGGAAAAAAACCCTTTGATAGAAAATTTGATTTCAGAGACGTCTATGGCTTCACGTGGGAAAAAACAGCCTCTTCAAAGCCCCAATTCGTGGATCTAAATTCATAAAATTCCTATGGACATTCTAGGGGCAAAAATGACTACCATAAACCCCAAAATTGTGGTTCTCTCTGCCCATTTTCTCAGCAATACAAGAACGGATTCTGGGCATGGAGAAGTGAAGAAAACGACATAAATCGTGAGGGGAAAACCCCTAGCAAGCTCAGATGCTTGAGGAAAGGAGAAACATCCTCTTAAACCCCCAAAATCGTGGATCTCTTCTCTCATTCACTCGACAACACAAAAATAGGTTCCTAGCCATTGAAGAATGAAGAAAAAATGCAGGAAAATGTGAAGGAGAGGGCTCAGCCACCTTCAGCTGCGTGAAAGAGGCAAACGTGAATGAGAGAATGGGCAAGGTATCAATTTCTAGGTTTTTACTTGCCCAATCGGACAAACACGTTTTTCCAAAATGGGCGGTCTTCCCAATTTGAATTTGACCTCCATACCTTTCCCATCCCAAGGAAAATAACTTCCTCAACCAATTTCTGGCAGAAATAAATGATTGGCACAAAAAGACAAAATTGGTAGTTGATAGCTTTATGAGTTTTCCCTTTGACCTTTGGATTTTCCCCATTGGCTCAAGGGTTTGAATGTTTCCCCCTCCCTATTCCTTTTGAAATCATGCCCCCATCTCTTTCATGTTGCGACGCATAACTAGATGTGGTATTTTTATTAATTTGCATTTTTACATGATGTCTCAAAATATAGTATGCCTAGCTAGCACATAAACCATCGGCATTGATTTTAATTGCCAAAACTATAATATCCCTTTTTTAATTTTTTACCAAAATGCCCAATTTTCCAAAATTTTCACAATTTTGGCTCTTGACTAGTTTTAGTGTCTTGGTCTCCAAATCAGCCCAATTGCTCCCAAATCTTCAGAGATAGCGTGATTGGAAGTATTTGGCAAACCATATTTCTGAATGGCACAAAAGTGGATTTGGAGCATTGTTGAGCTATGATATTTTCCTCCGCCAACTCAACCAGCCCTAGGGCTTCCATCATTGTGATGAGAGATAACATTTTAACCTCGGATTGGATTTCATCCTTTAGACCACTGATAAAAACAACTCTTGTAGAATGCATCAGACAATCCATCTATGTGATTGGTCATTTTCTCAAATTTTGTTTGATACTCTCTCACAGTTCCATTTTGGCGAATTTTAGTGAGTTCTCCTTGAAGTCATCAAAAGCACTAGGGCCAAATCGTTGCAAAAGGAGTTCAAAAAAATATGTCAATTTTGGCTCTTCATGAGCCTTGATGTACCAATGGAACCATTAAAGGGATTCATGTTCCAAATGAAAGGATGTAAGTGGGACTTTGTTGACATTAAAAGGTGTTATGCAGACTAAAATATTGCTATTCCTTGTATATCCATCCAGTCAGATCATCACCATTAAAGTGAGGAAAATCAAGCTTCGACCCATGAAAATTGCTAGAAGAAGAGGACACAGTTTCTGTAGAAGACTCTAGTTGTTTTCTATTGTCCATGGATGAATGCTAAAGATGGAGGCCGATAAATTTTTTATCCATATCTTGGAGTTTGGTCTTGAGGGAAACAAGTTCATCTTCCATTTGTTTGTTTTCTCCTATGCGGCTGACAATCATAACCATGATTTTTTTTTTGGGGGGGGGGGAGGTGCGGGGAATGGGTAGAAAAACAAGAACAGATTTGTTTTTTAGAAAATGAAAATTTGGAGTTGGGAAAAACTATGATGGGTAATTGCGGTTTGACTAGGTATTGGACACTTTCTAAGAGATAGGGAAGTACAAAATAGAGATTTTATAAGAGTGATGAAAGAATGGGAAATTTTTTCAAAGAGGGACAAGGAAGAAAAAATAGGAAATGAACACTGTGGAAAAATTTGAAAGGGATTGGGTGAGAATTAAAGAAGTTATGGAAAACCCTAAAAATAGTCAAATGTGGGATTTTTGGCTTCAGAAAGTGGAATTTGGGATAGGGTCCTCAACGAAGGAAATATGAGGAATTGAATTGCATGGGTTCTAGTGAATTTTCAAGGGAAATAGAGCTAAAGCAAATAAGATATAGATAAAAAATAGAAATTTATACTTTTTTTGTGGAATTGATCTATGACAGCTCTTGCATGATGAAATCTACTATTTATCAACTAGAAATAGATATGGACCCTAGGTATGTTTGGCTTCCTAAAGGTTCAATGGACTCACTCAACCACCAATGTTGTCTAACGACTTGCATATTAGGGTAGTACCCCTCACTCCATGACTCAAGTAAAACAGATAACCACTTTGCCACAAATGTAAGTTCTTGGTTTACCTCACGGTTGGGAACTAGTCAATCAGTTAGGGGTTGTTTCCCTTTTCATTGGCATGTCCTCTTAATGGCCAGCTACTTTGGGGTTCCTGTGGCACTCCTCATAATGAGTTCTAGGGCTCTGCCCAGGTACTTCCCACAGTTGAGGGGATAGGAGTTATTCCCTGATATGAACTTGCAATTGAAATGAAAAATATGGATTCAAAAAAGAAGAACTATGAAAATAATAACAGCACCAACAAGCCATTGCAAAAAACTTTTGGCATAAATTCCACCAAGCAGCCCCAAGAAAGTGCTCTGATACTATATGTGAGAAACCTCCTGTAATAAATAATGAAAATGCATGGTATAACATAAATAGAAGAACATAGAAGGAATTTATTGATCACAAGCCACTTCGAGGGGGAAATCTCCTTTAAGCAAGCTCAATACAAATAACTCATGGATTCCTTCATTGGCCTCAACACGTACTTATATATTAATTCTAATATAAACAAGTATTACTCCCCATGAATGTGCGATAATACAATATACTCACAGGATGACTTACAAAGCATATGAGTACAACAATAATAAACTAACAAAATAAAGAGAAGGGTTGACACAGGTTCCTAACATAGAGCCCCTTCATCCTCAAGAGAATTGCTACTCTTCATTCCGTTCATAATAGTTGAAGGGGGTTAGAATATGTTTGGGAGATAGGAAATTGATGGCTACAAATATCTCTTTGATGGATGCAAAATCCTTTCTTCAACCTACAATAGCTTGATCCCTAGCAAAAAATTCACAAGAACACTGACTAGTTTAACACCCTTACAACTTTGATACCATGTAATACTTGAGTATATATAGATCTAGGAACATATACTAGAGAGATATAATGTGAAAAATATCAATAACCAACAATTCATGTAACAAATGTATTAGCAACAATTATCACACAAAAAGGCTAGAACAAATAATAAGAAGGAATGATGTATTTCATTAGTCTTTAATGAATGAAGTAGATGGTATCAGCAAGAAACCTAGAACTAAATTCAAATTAAGTATTTAGGAACCCTAATTAGGGTTAAATGGCAATAAAATATCCCCATGATAGCATGCATGGTTCCTAGGGTAATTTAACTACCCCGCCACTATCCTAAGTGAACCCTACGTGAACTACGAGATGCTCTAGCTGCAGTTCCAACTGCATGAAACCTCAAGTAATTGAGTATAGGAACATGCATATGATACAAACACTCTAGAGACTCATATAGTGTGCATGAGGATAACTAGAGCCTTGGAATTAAACTGGCTGATGCGTTAACTCACACTGAACCGAACTGAACTAAACTGAATTGAATTGAACTGAAATAAGTTGAGCTAAACTCAAGGAGGGAACCATTTAGGCGATGTATGTTAGTGAGGGAAACGTTTAGGTCATGTATATGAGTATTAGGTCCCTTGGAGATAATGGTTCATCTCTATGATTCTTAGGATGGACTAAAGGGGCTAGGTAGAGGGTTGTTTTCTCTAACATATGATATTGTGTAAAGTTTCCTATGACAAGCCAACAAATTCGTGGATATGTCTATTTTGCAAAACCCCAAAATTTTCATATGAGATTGCATTCAATAAGATAGGTTTAACTATCAAATCTATTTTTTTTCTACTACTTTTAAGTCAATTTACACGGATCTATTGCCCTGAAATCTTCAAAGCCTTCCGGGTGATCCACCTTTGGAATCAAAGCAACGAATTTCGATTTCAAAGTTCTTGAAACCCTCATGTATTTCCATTTCTATTGAACAACATGGAGAAGGTCCACTCCTATCAATTCAAATTAATCCCCAAAAAATTCTACCGTCCATCCATCAGGACCTAGATTGTGATCTCTCTTAAAAGTATTCGAAGCTTCAAGTAATATATAATGTGAAATCTCTCTATGCAAATATTCATTATCTTGATATTCTACAAAGAAATGGAAGGATCTAATTACCTTTGTAATATTTGTGAGGTTGCATCAATTTGGTTCCTAAAATAGACCTTTGAAATGTCACACTCAAAGTACCATCAAGTCATCAAACTTATTAATCATCCTCCCATCTTCATCCAGCAAGTACCAGACTGTATTTTTTTTGTTAGCGACGGGAAGCAAAATTATGAAAAAAATGAATTTCAGTCACCCTCATTTACCCACACCACATGAGTCTTCATTCTCCATTCCAGTTATTCTTCAAGAAGAAATTTATTCTTATTTATATCTAAATCCTTTATCTCCTTCAAAATTGCCTTAGAAACCAGGATCCCATCATTTTCCAAGAATAACCTTGCAGGTTTCTCTTTCACTTATCTTAGCAAATGAACTCTTGATTTGTTTCTTTCACTGAACCATATTGAGACTGTGGTTTTTAGGGATTTTAAAGATTCATGAAATTGTCGACAAGATGAGGAACCTGAATGGGATCATAGTGTCTCCAACATTCCTTAACCATGTTTCTGGACTCTTCAAGCAATATCAATGCTAGATTGAATTTAAAAGGTGCCTCGTGTTTGTCTTCATTTTCGATAATTTCTAAGCAGCGTGGAAAATGATTGAAGCAATTGATACCTTCCACCCAAGAACGAATTCTTCTAGAATCTAGAAGAATGTGACTTTATAGGAGGAACCTATCAAATATTTTGGACATCTCATATGAACCAGACCTATTATTTATTATGAAAATATCAACCATGCACATATCCTCAATTAGAGTTAGAAGATGAGAAACCGTAGGATTTGAACGATAAGAGGTACCCCATACTTTTCCTTAAATGAGGGTAAAATTTAAGTCACCTCCTATAATCACATTTTCATATACAAGAACATTAGAGGAAACGATTTTTTCCTAGGAGGGGAGTTTCCCATTATATGATCCATAAACATTAAGAAATCAGAACTCTCAAAGGAAGCAATTTGAGAAAATATACACCACAGGTCTCACTTTAATTGGAAAATAATTTATAAGAGTTAGTCTCTCCCTCTAGCTAGTGATAATTCCCCATGAATTACCATTAGAGTCAATACCAACAAAGTACCATCCACTTAGTAATTTACTTAGAATACCACATAAATCCTTCAATTCCCCATTGTTTCTTGAAGTAATACCAAATCATAATTAATAGACACAACAAATTGATCGAGGGACAATATTTTTTCCCTCCCCTGTAGGCCTCAAATATTCACAAAGAGAATCTTCATCGGGTAACATTGGAGGGGTATTTTTCCACTCTAAGTACCCTATAAATCTATGATTCCTTCCGATGTTTGATTTCTCGCATTGCCTTAGATTGATCCTTTTGTACAGAAGACGTTCATCCCACAAAAAGAGGAAGAAAATTTTGTTAATATCCATACCTAAACCTACATACTATATGGATTATAGAATGACTTTATTCTTTCAAGGTATAAAGTCATATGGATCCCATTTTTCCCTGGCTTGACTTGTGGTTGGAAGGGATTATGAGTCATCCAACTGTTCCTATTGTGGCAATATCCTTGAAATAATATTGGGAATAGAATCATGAATATAATATTCTTCCAAGGTTTTAATTTGATCTCTAACATCTGAAGGAGGTAAATGGTCGACCATATGAGGATGCAATATGTGCTCATAAATCCTATGATGTAAGGACAGGGAAGGGATTTCCGACTTTAGAGGGTAGGATCTATCCCTAGAACTATGAAGTTTAAAAGTCATTCCATCTTGTACATCCTCCAAATGAGTATCTAGACTAAAATAATTTTCCATATTCATCACATCTTTGAATTGTGAGGTTCCAGACTACGAGACTTCCAAAGACATCAAACATCTTGCAAAGTTAACCAAATTGAAAGAATTCTTACCTTATAGACAAGAGAAGGAACCCTGTGTATCCTAAAGTAGACCATCCACAACCAAGGTTTGAGCATCACATATCATCTTAGAAGCCTGAATCTGGTTATCCGAATGTTGTTTCTAGTTAGAAATAAGTTCCATCAAAAGATCAACACAAGCAACTCGAGCAACATATTCTTGTGACCCTCCATTTTCATAGTCTCTAAAGGATGGTTCCGAGACGATGTAAGGTGAATGTGGGGATTGATTTGTGGATTTATCACCTTTCTTAATCAAATGATGGGACTCATTAGATCCCTTTAACACCCACTTTTGGATGAAATTATTCTATGAGATATTTTCTAGCAGAAAACCGATCATATGGAATTTTGCATAGAGGAAAGGATAATTTAAGCACTTTATCACCTAATAAATTTGTTGATTTATATTAACCATAACAATTGCATCATATAAAATCTCTTTTGCATTTAAATCGACTATCACTTGAGCCATCGCTTTCTTGCGTAAGGAGGTATATTTGTCATCTATTGCTAGGTTTCTTCCTAGTCTATCACCAATATCCTTTAACCCTTCCTTCGACCACCATTCAAGTGGGACTCTAGGAAGCTTAACTCATACTGGGTTTATAACTAGTTTGGCTTCTTATAGATTAAAAGAGGAATTTAGGAATGGATTAAAAACAAAGTAGAGTCCCAAAGAATTTTTTTA
Organism: Pseudotsuga menziesii; assembly: GCA_001517045.1. Lineage (NCBI taxonomy): Eukaryota > Viridiplantae > Streptophyta > Pinopsida > Pinales > Pinaceae > Pseudotsuga > Pseudotsuga menziesii. The sequence continues at coordinate 26,233 of LPNX011158976.1, read as the reverse complement.
TGGAAAATATTATCAATATCGTCAACGTACCAAAGGAAGAATCCATCCCATCCCTTACATATAATGTGGAAGGTTGGCATAATATAGGTTAATTGAGAATCGCAATTCTCATTTATCCACTCCCCCAAACCTATACAACCAATGTTCCTTCTAACAAATTTATCCACCAAAGTTTTCTCATGAAACTACAGATCCAAATCCAAAGTGAAATCATTTCCCATTACTAGATCAATGGTGTCCCTTTGACCCTTAATCAACTTTCATTTCTTCCAAGCCACATGTGCCTTTCTCTCATTTTTCAAAGGGCCATGAATTGATCCTCAACAGCCGGGGTATTTCCAACAAAACCTAATTGTTGTGAACCTTATAGGGAAACGTTACATTGAAAAACCAACATGTTTGTCATCAAATCTGAAAAACCTCCATCAATTCTTTCATTGAGAATTCCTTCCATGTGATATCCTTCCAAATCCCGCAAGTTCCCAAACAAATTTTCTGTAGACATGCCACCGATAAAGATGAACAAACTTCTTACATCGAGACATGACCTATTTGTATCTATGCCATTATTTCTATCCAAATGTACAGGGTTTAATTTTAATTAGGTGGCCCATAAACCTTCAATCGGCTTCCAACATGGATGCCTTCCCCTTCCAATCATTGTTGTAAGTCTCGAATTAAGGTAGAGAAATAGTTCACAAAAATCCTCTACTCTGATAGATAATCGCTCGAGTAATCCACCATGTCAATTTACTTCCATACCTTGGATCATGGTTCAACTCTGTCACATCAACCATCTCTTTACACATCCATCAAACTCAATGAAAAAAAAATATTGGTAGGAATAACTTATAAGCATTAGTCGGGAATATAGCCCTTTAAGGAATTAACCTATGTATAAATGAATTTTATATTAGGCTACTCTCCCCCAATGGATGGTTTTGGCCGCTGAGTAGACTACACTACAATTTCAGTCAATTCCCAATTCTTCTTCCATTATCATTAGATGCTAGTGAATTAGGTAGAACCTGGTCTTACTTAGAACATAGGATAAAAGAGGTAGGTAAAAACCTGGTTAGGGTGAGGCTACCAATCCTGACAAGTTATTAACATAGCTAATAATATAAATAAAATATAGACATATATAGCTAGAAAACGACTATGTGAATATAAATTAGTCATAATTTTTAATTACATGTAATCAAATTTTAGTAGTGTAATCATTTTAGCATGCTTTATCATGTTAATAAGGAAATTTTTTTTATGTTGAATTCATTTTTGCAGTATGCATCGATGTGTCGACCATTATTTGTGACAACACACCTAATAACATGTATAGTATAATTATTTACATCATGAATTGCAACTCAATCCTAGTCTGTGTTTCAGTTAGATTAATGCTGACCATGACTGAAAACATAGTCTAAATCATATTCCCAATTACACATTACAATATTCTAAAAAATATATAGACTCCATATGTCCTCCTTTGTTGTCTTTATTATATAAACAAAATAAGCATAAACTTACAGTTAGAACCCCCATAAAATCATTCTTCACAAAATTAGAAGATGACACTCTTCTAGTTTACATCAAAAGATTGAAATGGAATATTCACAGGTTAATACATCCTCCTTGAATTCCTACACAATAAAAAAAACCTTCCTATGAAGTGATGGAATCCTTAGAGAGTGTATTTTCTTTCCACTTATAGATCCTTTAGATATGTGTGAAGGAGGTGAATTCAAATTGATTTTTTACCTCTAGAATTATATTCATAATAGGTGCTAGACACAAATTATAGATATGACATTTTCCATTAGCCAAGCTATACGTATTTTTGAATCTCCTAGAATCTTAATGATTTTAATTTCTTTTTCTTAAATAGTTTTCAACATAACCCAAAATGCATGAAAGTATTCTCAATTGTTTGTTCCGATACTTGCACCATTTTTAAGAAGAAAATAACGATGCTTATTAATATGAAGAATTACCCCAACTCCACAAACACCTAGACTACCTTGGCATGCTCCATCAAATAACCCCCAAGGATATAATAAGTATATGGTTGGTTCTTTAATGATATTTGTTGCAATTTTATTTATATCATTCTAACATTCTTGAGAAGACAATTTGATGTTATGTGTTACTTGACCAATTGTCAAATATTTCCCTTTAAAAGTCATCTTGTCTTTAGATAACTATAGCCTCCATATCACATAACAAGGCATTACTTCATGGATTTTGTTTGTAATGGATTTAATCCAATTTAAAAGAAATCCAAAAGAGTATTTATGTCCCAATATAATGGACAGTTGAATGATCGAAGAATCTCTTTCTAAACAGATCTTGAGAGGGCAAAGTGACAAAAATATGGTCAGAAGTCTCATTGTCACCTTTACATGATACACATATACTTGGTACATTCGAATTTACTTTGTTATTGTTGTCCCATGTTAAATATTATTGGATAGAGCTAACCAGAGAAATTTTCCTTTTTTCAAATGACTTTCAAACTTTCAAATAAAACTCCACCACCATACATTTTCCTCCTTGTTGGATTCTTCTATATTTCCTTCATAACATTGTTTTATAAGTAGGATTCTTGATGCTTTGTTTTTATCCTACTTTAACTCATCTTTAGATTCATTCAAGAAAATAGAATCATGTTTCAATAGAGCATTATAAATGGACCATTCAACTTTAAATTCTCCTTGCACTTTTCTATCCTTGTATCCATCCACCATGAATTTCTTAAGTGGATGTATATAAGATTTTGGACAGTCCTTGTGGTTCTAAGATCTGAATAAAACTTGGGGAAATATATAGTTACGATTGGATCGAATACAAGGAATGATATTCTACCAGTCTTAGTTTTTCTCTACTACCACTCTTGCAAGCCACCTATCTTGTTAATGATTGGGAAGACATAACTAACCCTTTCATACTATATAATCTCTCTGGAAGGATTTTATTTATTCCATGGTCTGATATAAAAATATTATAAAAGACTTGACTACTCCTCTCTTAGATATTTAGTCTTGAGAACTTTAGCCCATGGATCTTCATTAAATAAAATCCTCCTTAAACATTTGCTACTAGTACTTTACCAAATATAATTGTTCTTTAGTCTCCACCCCTAGTTTATTTTGTCCTAGCTACTCTTGCGTATTTTACAAGAGGAATTCCCTATATTTACTTCTTCTCAACCCAAATAAATCTAAAGCACATTTTTCTTATCTTCTCAAGAATACCTTTAGGGATGTACACAATAAAAAAACAATACACATGAATATTTTCATGTACTACTTTAACAAATTCCAGTCTACCACCTCAAGACAACCACCTATAACACCAATAGGAAACCTTAGCTCCTATTTCCTCGTATAACCATAACTAGTCTTCAAAACTGTAATCATTTGGTTTTGAAGTAAATCCCAAGGATTTTACTCGATCTAGTGGAGTTGAGGGAAATTAAAAAACTTGTGCAATATGTGTTTCCCATTTTAATTCCATCCCATTGGAGAAAAAATATTACTTATTCATACTCACTTGCATGCCAATAGATCCATAATAAACATCAAATAGTTTCTAATACTTCTTCAATTCCCTTAAATTTACTTTCCTAAAACTCAATATGTCATCAACAAATAGAAAGTGAGTAATGAACACAATACATTATTCTCTTGTGTCCATGATGGATCCTTCTCTTTTGGCCTATTTGATAATTATACTCAAGCCTTTTTCTACCATGAGAAAAATGAAAGGAGATGACGGGAACCCTTTCCCAGTATCTCTTGATGTGTTAAAAAATTGTGGGTGAGACATTTATTAGGACAACGTAAGAGAATGAGGACACACAAGACATAATCCAATTAACTATTTGCAGGTTCATGCCCATTTGCATAAGAACTAATAAGATGTACTACGAGTTGATCATGTTAAGATATTTTTCTAAATATATCTTTAGAACCACTATTGGAAATTTTTCTGATTTAATTGAATGCAAATCCTCTTGTGATGAACCCGCTGCAATGTGAATCTACCAATTATAAAGAAATAGTTGTTATTTAAAAATCAAACTTGACATCATCTCTTTCAATTTGTTGGATATTAATTGAAATATTGTTTTGTAAATGAGATTACAAAGATAAATAGGTCCAAAGTATTCAAAAGAATCTAAGATACTCTTCTTCGGGATAAGTGTTATAAATGTTGAGTTTAATGCACCATGTACTTTTGTATCATCCTAGATTCTTCACCACTTTTAGAATCTCGTTGACTCCTTTCTTTCTTGAAAGATTATAAAACAATCTTCATCTCCCCATTTGTAAAAACCTCTTCTAAAGATTCATTCATCCTTTCATAAGCAAATCCTAGGAATAGTACCACAACTTTCATTAATTCCTCTTGGTCTCACATATATATAAAGCACACAATAAGCTGGTTGATGGTCTTTGGAATAGAGTAGTTGGGGAGGCCGAGGGTGTTCTTATTTTTTAGGAATCTATCAATTTTGATATAGTACATTTAGGGTCTTTCAAAGTTATGGTATGTTTTTGTTATTATTCCGAGGCTGATTTGGTCTGTGTTTGGAGGGCCTGTGAGGTTGTTATTTTGTCCTCTCTAGTAGGGGTTGTAGCGTTATCTTTCTACTACGACCAAATGATGTCTTTTTGGAAGACCTATTCCTTTGGCTTCCTTGATTTTGTTGAGGGCTCTTGGGTGTAGCTTATGTTTCCATGTGTTAGTATCATCCTAGACACAAAATGTTTTGTCACTAGAAATACAATCGGTTCCATGAGTTATATGTTTTGATAGATTCTTTGTTTTTATTGCAAATATTTAACTGTCTCTATGATGGTCTTCTTGGTGGATTCTTCTCGGATATTTGGTCATATCAACGATGTAAATTTGATATATGTTGGAATAACAAGTTACCGTTTTTTTCTCTTGAAAAAAAACTTTCATTAAGTCCTCAATATTAGTATTACAGTGATTTGTGAAATACTTAAAAGTGACTCTTACTTGCAGCTACAATTTCATTGAAACTTTTTTCCTTGAAACCATTAGAAGTTTTGGTCTCCCAAATACTACCAACACTTTCTCGATGATTTCATAATCATGAAAAAAAATTGTATTTCTATCCCCTTCAATAGAACACATGGATCTACTCTTGAGCCTCCATTCACTTTCTTATTTATCCAACAATAGTTTTTATTTTCTTCAAACTATTTTAGAGTAAGTTGTTCTTCATCACAGAAGACGCCTAAAACATTTTAGTTCTATATATTGATGATATTTTCTTCAATTCTTGTTTCTCTCTTTGTTTTTTCACCCTAATCCAATCTTCTACGAATGTATTGATATAATTTAAATTAATAACAAAATAACACTTGTGTAATTCTCTAGAAGATACGTTAAACAACTTCCAGTTTTTTACCATTGATAAACTAAAGTTTTCTTCATATAACCAAGTAATTAGTTAAACTTGAGAGGGATGGGGTCTAAGAGTGATGTGGAAGAGGAGAGTGGCATCAATTAGAGCCATCAACATGCAATAGTTTGGATGTGGTGCAAAGCGGTAAAGCTTTGGACCATCTAGAGTATTAGATGTAATGTAGAAATGAATTTATCTTTGTGCTCTATTCTTTACAATCCACAAAAGGATAAAGCAAAAGCATGTTGAGTAAGGTACTTGACCTCTGCATTCCGATGGAGCTCCACCTCTACATAGAAGAAAAAGAAGAACACCAAAACAAATAATGTTGGGGCCTACATTGCTACATGGAAGATGACGCAACCACTCATAGTAGTGACATGTGTAGAGCCTAATGAATAAGAATATGCCACAAGGAGTCCATGTGAGCAAAAGTAAAGCTTCTAGGCAATTAATGGCATGGCCTAAAATTAATTATGCTAAGGAGTTTCGTTGACAACATCCGAGGGTTAGCAAGGGATAAGAACAAGGTAGTTGATTGACCTAAAGGAATGTCTCTTGGCTTTCCAAGGAAAGAAAAACCGAAAGAGGGAGGTAGCGACGAGGTAATGAAGACATGGATCAAGCAATTAAATCTATAGGAGACACAAATTAAAATATGAGGAAGCTAATGTCATAAAATTAGAAGATCGAAGAATGAAAATGAGAATCGTGTTCCTATATCTAGAGGATGAAGAGGACTGTATGAGCCCATCCACCTAGAAAAAATATTATGTTAGAGTTAAGATACATTATGGAAAATGTATCTAATGAATAAGAAAATACAAAATATCTATTTGAAAGTGTATAAATCCTATTTGTAATCATTCATGGACATAAAAAAAACAAACAATGGTAATTTCTTATCATCCCTAATGGGTTTCTGCTTGCAAAACCTTATTCAAGAATCAACATTATTTTTTCCTCCCATGAATTATAGTTTACTAGTAATACATAGAGAGAATTAATACACAATGAAATAGAAAGTAAGATAAACATTTTAATTTCCACAAAATTAATAAATCTTTGTACTAGTTAATCAAGTTGGCCATAAGCTCTTATTAAATTTAAGATTATAAATCTCTCATAATATATATATGGAAAAAAATTATAAGATAATTAAAATCGTTTAAAATATGGAAAATAAAGAAGAAGAAGTAATTTAAATAGTTTAAAAATAGGGAAATTCCATTAAAAAAATGAGAAAAATAAAAGAATTTTGATGAAGTTGAAGGGTGTATGATTGAATTGGGATACTTTAACGTTCTCAAAACATATTGTTAGAGAATGTTCATATTAATATACTAGCATTATAATAGAGTTGAAATAAATTTTTATTAATATAAATATTTTATATATACATCATTTATATTTACGCCGAAAGGTGTTTTCCCTATGGAGACACAGTCTCACGAGATTCCTCGTCTCCTTGGCCATTAACAAATAGACAGGTGTTGCGACTGAATAGCGAATGGAGACTGGACACATGTTGTGTCGGATTTGAAATGAAATTATTTCCATGCTGATCAACTGGCATGATAGACATTTTTTTTAGTTTTTTTTACTCCAGTTTAGTTGGGTCCCCGATTCTGCAATCTCAATTCGAGAACTTCTGTCTTGTAGACCGCAGGTGTCCTCTATGTTACAGCCGGTGCTACAGGTGAATGGATTGATGGATTGATTTCCAATTGCGGATCGTTCTTTGCAGTTGGTGTTTACTGTGTTTTCTAGATAGGTGGCATGCATCTTTTCACTACACTTCTATTTGTTGTCCTAAATGATACTAGATTTTACTGTTCTTCCCTGCATTTCATTTCTCTTGATTCGGCAGAGTCGTTTCCAAGACTTTACACCGACGATTTTGTGAAAGTTTCCATCTACCAGTTTTTGTGGCTTTACCTTAAGATATTCAGGACAATTTTTCTGTGTTTATGCTCACAATTTGTGGGGTCGTTTTGGTTGAGGTTTTGTTTCACTGGTGCTTCACTCAATTGAATACACTTTGCCCATGTCCCTTCATTCACTGGCATTTATGTTTCATCAATGCATTGTTGCTCAATTAATGCAACAAATCTTGTCATATGATTCAAACATGGGAAAATATCTTCATTTTTGCTCACCTTATGGCGATCTTCAAAATCTTGTTAAAATACTGCATTTACCGCATTTGCTGTTGCACCGCCTTTTCTTTGCACATATAAATAGACCTTCAGGTAAACACTATTTCTTACTATTTGCTTCGCATATATTGATTTTGCTTCGCTTCATTTATGTTAGAGAGTTTCCAACAAAGGTTTTTGTACCTTGTTAAATTTGCAGGTATTCCTTTAGTTTGCTTGAATGTTTTGAATATTTGTTTAGTTTGGTTTTGAGATGGTCAAATACCTTTGGTTTGTTTTGACTGTTGTTGCTGTTGTGTTGCAAAATTACTGACTTGTATCGGTTATGTGGCTTCATAATGGTGTAATACTCATGCTATGTCAGTAAAATGATAGGTATCAGATTCTACAATGGAGTTGTTTTAGGTAAGGAGTTGAGCGTAAAACCTGCAAGGCTACTATAACAGTGGTCGCTTTCGGTTTCCTTGATTTTCGACTTCAGTCAATGGGAATTCTGTAATTTTAGTTTATCTTTCCGATTTCCGCTTTCTACTTTGGAGAATGCAGAAATCGGAATTTATATTTTCCAATATAAGTTTCCGTGCTTTTCTGACCCCCGCTTTCTGCCTTGTGTCATGCAGAAACCAGACAAGTCTGTGGCAATTATTTTTTTGGAATGCGAAAATCAGAATTTTTCAACTGATAAGCATAATGTATTCCCAAATTTCTCCTATCATCTATGGAATGAAAGGAGAAATTGCGAAATAAGATATAAAATTCTGTGAAAGACTATTATGATTTCCAAATTTCACCCTACGAAAACGAGAGGTCCAAAATAGAGGGTTTTATTCCTTGAAATGTTTTTTTCTCGGCATGAAACATTTCGATATAGTTTTACTTGAATATAGAGAAATTTACGTAGATAGATTTATTCTAAAACATTTTATATTCAAATTTTATCACGTCTTTAATTATTTACTTACATACTAAATTATATGAAAAAATAAATTTCGTGGGGTATATTTTTTTGCAATTTTGTTGAAAGACAATGTTTCACCATTGAAACATGAGAATTATACAACAATATTTGGCTTTCTGAAGTGGAAAGGTAAATTCCTAATCAATTTATCAATTTGCCTTTCCACTTTCCTTATTGTGCACTAAGGTAAATTGATTTATCAATTTATAGATTTACCTTTTCGCTTTGTGCACTTTCCTCTTTCCGCATTGGAAAGGTAAAAGGTAAATTGATATCTTGATATTAGCCATTTACCTTTTCGATTTCTGCATCCCGCAAATTGCGGGTTTTGGGTTGTGGAAACAAACAACAAAAATCTTAAATCAAACTACTTGTGGATTGCGCAATTTCCGCTTTTCACATTGGAAAGCGGAAAGGTAAATTGATATCTTGATATTAGCCATTTACCTTTCCTATTTCCGCATATTTCGATATCTTTTTACTTGAATATAGGGAAATTTATGTAGATAGATTTATTCTAAAACATTTTATATTCAAATTTTAGTACATGTTTAATTATTTACTTACGTACTAAATTATACGAAAAATTCAATTTCGTGGGGTATATTTTTCTGCAATTTTGTTGAAAGACAACATTTCACCATTGAAACATGAGAATTATACAACAGTATTCGGCTTTCCGAAGTGGAAAGGTAAATTGATAATCAATTTATCAATTTACCTTTTCGTTTTCCTTATTGCGCACTAAGGTAGATTGATTTATCAATTTGTCAATTTACCTTTTCCCTTTGCGCACTTTTTTCTTTCCGCATTGGAAAGGCAAAAGGTAAATTGATATCTTGATATTAGCCATTTACCCTTTCGCTTTCCGCATCCCTCAAATTGCGGGTTGCGGAAACACACAACAAAAATCTTAAATCAAACTACTTGCAGGTTGCGCACTTTCCGCTTTCCGCATTGGAAAGAGGAAACGTAAATTGATATATTGATATTAGCCATTTACCTTTCCTCTTTCCGCATCCCACAAATTGTGGATTGCGAATTGCGGGAAGTAGTTTGATTTAAGATTTTTGTTGTGTATTTCCGCAACTCGCAGTTTGCAGGTTTGCGAATCGCGGAAAGGATAAATAAAATTTCGCTATTTTGTAAATGTTTCACCATTGAAACATGAGAATTATACAACAGTATTCGAATTTCCGAATTGGAAAGGTAAATTGATAATCAATTTACCTTTCCTCTTTGCGCACTTTCATCTTTACACATTGGAAAGAGGAAAGGTAAATTGAGATCTTGATATTAGCCATTTCCCTTTCCACTTTTCGCATCCCGCAAATTGCAGATTGCAGGAAGTATTTTGATTTAAGATTTTTTTGTGTGTTTCTGCAACCTGCAATTTGTGGGATTGCGAATTATGGAAAGGAAAAATAAAATTTTGCAATTTTGTAATCCCACATCCCGCAATTGCGAATGGGGATTGAGGGATGGTGAATAAAATATTAAATGATATATTTAAGAATTAAGATATAAACTGTGTAATATAATGAAGAAGAAAAAATGTACTTGTGTCATGCTCATAGGTAGAGATGAAAAAGCATAGGCCTTAGTCCACCCTAAATCTCAAATAAAAACATCTATTGAGATAAAAATTGCTAATTTTTTTGAGAGAGTTCAAATCTTTTCAATGTTCCCGCTTGGTGTAAGTTTAGTTTACAAACTTTTAATTGCTGAAACTATCCAAGTTGATATAAATGTTTTACAATTTTAAAATAAATCTATGGATTATATTTGACTGATCGTCCAAAGTCTTCTAAATGTGTTAGATTAAACCATATTTCATCTACATTGAAAATACGGAATATGGAAACTCTACCTTTGGATTTTGGTATTTGATATTTGATATATATACGTATTGGGATTTTTGCATTTCTGAAAGTAGAAACGTAAATCGATAAATTGATTATCACTTTACCTTTGCGCTTTCCGCTTTTCGAGGTAACAAAGCTGAAGAAGTTGTTTATGTAAATAGAATTTGGGTAGCGCTTCCGCATTCTACTTTCCACAGTAAGGAACGGGGCCAATGTATTCTTGGTTTCTGACTTGCGTCAATACATATTCCAAATTTTTAATTTAGATTTCAGGTTTCCATTTTCCACATTGGAGAATGCGGAAAGTTGGAATTTATATTTTCCAATATAAGTTTCGTTGTTTTTCAACTTCCACTTTCCGAATTACGGAAGTCGGTTTAAATATATTACCCTTATTTTTCTTAGACACTTTCTCTAGGATAAAGTTTCCACAAAGTGGAACGTGAAAAGGTAAATTGATAAATTGATTATCAGTTAATCTTTCTGCTTTCCTCTTTCGGTATTGGAAAGTGGAATGGGGAAAGGTAAATTGTAAATCCATTATCAATTTACCTTTCCGCGTTGAAAATTGGAATGTGGAAAGGTAAATTGATTATCAATTTATATTTTCGCTTTACTATTTCGGCATTCGAACACGGAATGGGGAAAGGTAAATTGATAAATTGATTATCAATTTACCTTTCCGATTTCCACTTTCCTCATTGGAAATTGCAATGCGAAAAGGTAAATTCATAACTTGATAATGAAATACCTTTCCGCTTTCCTCTTTCAGCATTGGAAAGCAGAATGGGGAAATGAAAATTGATAAATCAAATATCAATTTACCTTTCCACTTTCTGCACCAAAAATCAGAATGCGGAAAGCTAAATTCCTAAATTGATTATCAGTATATCATTCCACTTTCCTTTTTTGGCATTGGAAAGCGGAATGGGGAAAGGTAAATTGATAATTGAATATGTTTTCATATATGCATTTTATTTGTTGTCATTCCATCACATGAATATGTTACATTGCAATTTTTATTTTTTTGTTCATACCCTCTTTCATTTCACAAGAAAATATAACCGTCATGCTATGCAGACTATGCTAACTGAAGATTCTATTTCACTCTTGCTACATGGTTTTGTCGACCTTTTCCCACTGGTACAGGTGTCCTCATTAAACCAAGTGAACTCAATCAAGTCATCATCCATTTGGTTCTGAATATCTATCTCGGACAGGCTTCACATGCATGATCTATTGCTTCCAACTATATATAGTAGTCTTGTAGAAGCTGGACAACTAAAAGAAGGATCTATAATCAAAGTTACCAAATGTACATGCAACATTGTACATAGTGTAACGTATGTTTAATTTACTTGTTGTATTTCTAAACTTATTCAACTTCACACTATTCATGCATACATGGTTTTTCTTGTAATGTCCCTTTTTGAATTTGTTTTTAAATGACCAAATTTTTCACTTTTTCCCCAATTTTGACCTTAACTAGTTTTGATGTCTAGACCTCCAAATTGACCCAAATGCTTCCAAATTTTCTATGAAGGTACATGAAAGATAATATAACTTAAATATGATTTTCATGTATGTTTTTTTACCTCCCAATTACTTATTTAAACTTGTCTAATGTTCCTTTCAAAGTAGGACTCTTTACTAGCAAATTGGGGCTCTAATTCCCCCTAGGTAATTGCCAGAAATGGCTTCACAAACGATCCCAAATTCAATTGAATTTATGAACAGAGGCTGGGTATGTGTAAGGGAAATTTTCAAAGTCTCATATGCATCATAGTTCAGTTTATACAGGCTGTTATGACTCTTTCCAAAATAACTCCCAAGTCACAATTTTGACCCTTTGGGAAAATGCTCCAAATCTTCTCCCAATGCAATAAAAATGAGTAAAATGGATTCCAATGCTTAACTAATGAACATGAGACTTGAAATACACATTAATTACATCCCATACATCATAAATTTATCAAATATAAATTCCTCCATTCGAAATAATAAGCATTACCATGGCATACATCAAAATAGAGTGGAAATGGTCATTGTTTGCTCATCAAAAGTAATTTGACATACAACTCTTGGGAATTTCAAATTGAAACTTTATAAGAATGAATAAAATATAATATTTAACTACTTACAACCATAAATGGACAATTAAAGGCTCTCCCAATTCGAAATCACCAGCATTACAATGGTTCACAACAAGATAGTGGGGAAATGACACTATTTCTTCATTGTTCAACATTTTTACATGAATTATTTTGGGTATTTTGACCTGAGAGTATTCTAAAAATGAAATATAGAGAATATAAATCATAAAATAATATAAATGGCATTATAATCTTCCCAAAATATATCAATATCTCACCCAAAGCGCAATCCCTCAATTGGCATGAATATGGTGTGAAAACTGAAAATAGTTGAGAGAGAGTGCTGCAATAGAAGAATCCACATGATTTCCTATAGCTTACACCTAAAAATAAGACTCCATTAAATCTCCATGAAAGACCTGAGTGGAATTTCCAAGCAGCAACTAGGATGGGAATCTTTCACCCTCGAAATTGGCTCAAGCAAGAAAACTAGTCATCCACTAGCTCTCACAATTCACAAATGAGAAAAGCCTCTTCTCATGGCTGATCCCTGTATTTTATAATTTTTTTTGATCTTCTAAGGTTCCAAATCCATCCATAAACCAAATCCAAGTCGAATTGGTGTGGCTGCTCATGCTATGCCATTGGGCCTCTCTCTTCACCTTCCTTCTTCTCCCAAATTTAAGTTGGAGCCTCTTGGCCTTCTCCAACTCCAAAATTCGACCTATAAGATGCCATATTTAGTCCCGACACGTCAGTATGTCAGTATTTCAGCCTTCATATCTGACTTGTGTCATAACTGTCATATAATATCCATCATTGGTGTCATAGATGTCATAAATGTAAGGGGGATCTAGCCAAGCGTCCATGAAACTCCCATTTGGCTCTTCCTCTCCCATGTAAGTTACAATTCATCCCAAATTAGACCTATGAAGTATATGGACAAGTATATTAACCTCATAATCCATCCCAAAACATTAGGCTTCCCATAGATTCAAAATTACAAGAGGAGGATGCCCATTAACATAGGAATTCTAGCTTGAGTGGGACCCATAGTCTCCATGTGTCTCCATTCTCCATAGCCATTTCAATTTTCTCTTGTATTTATTTAATAAGATACATTATTAAATATTTATCCTCTTCTAATGTCTAAGCATCATTTATTATCCCCCTTATTCCAAATCTCAAAGCTTCCACCCCCAACCTAGGAAACTAGTGATTTTCCTCCTTGGCAATTATTTGACTTTTAGCATCCCTTTGACAAATTTCATGAATATGAAAAATGTGATTTGGCCATTGTGACCCAATGAAAAATTTGGGACATTAGATTTCTATCCCATTGAACTCTAACATACTTCTTCTCACAAGACTATTGCATTGCTTGCACTCAAAGTTGTCATAGTGGATGCAACAATTATTGGAGATCCTGCACCTTACCACTTACCTGTATATTCTCGCTCATAGAGTTGTTCCTCTACTCCAGTGAATCCCACCTCAGTAGATGAAAACCCTGACTTATTTGCATCAACTGTTTCATTCACATCACTCTCCTATTCTAGTAAAGTTTGGAACATTCAAGGTCGAGTTATTGCCAAGAAAAAGCTACATGAATATGGAAACCAATGAGGGTATGGAAAAATATTTGGATTTGACATTGTTAATGCTTCACACGATGAAATAAATATATCTTCATTCAATGAATTGGCACTGTCTTTGTATGACCAAATACAAATAGGAATAGTGTACATAGTATCAAATGGCACAGTGAAAGCATCCAATCCAATTTTCAACCATTTGAAAATCCATAATGAGATTTTCCTAGGCTCCTCCTCAACCATCCAACCATGCTTAAATGAATACCCCTTAATACCTTTTTATTGCTTTAACTTCAAAACTATTCAAGAGATACAAACTATACCCGTAAATTTCATGGTGGACCTTGTTGGGCTTGTCATTTTATTTTCTCCTACATCCACAATACGAAAATGAGATGGTGTTGAGACTGTTAGGTGCACTATTGGACTCTGTGACATGTCAGACTATAGTATTTACATAACAATTTGGGGAGAACATTGTCAAATCGAAGGAGCTGAACTTGACAGCCTATGTGGTTTAACTACACCTCCAACTGTAGCAATCAAAGGAGGCCATGTTACATATTTCAATGGAAAAACTGTTGGAACTATTTCCAACACTACTGTTTTTATAAACCCAAAAATTGAAGACACTTCACTTCTCCAAAAATGGTTTCATGAAAATGGATTTCGTTCAGCATCACCATCTTTGAGTAGAAAGTTCAATGCCTCTCAATTTGGTTCTCATAAATTCATTACCATCAATTACCTACAAAATATTCAAGCATCTGAAAAACCTGTTTGGTACTATCTTGTAGCAACCATCACAAATGTTAACATGAATGAATTTTATTTCCTTGCATGCCCTCTTTTTGTTGACAGAATACAATGCATGAAAAATATTTCCCACAAAGTTGGAGACATTTGTCATTGTGCTAAATGTGATGGAGAGTTTCTTGATTGTGACTACCAATATATACTAAAGGTTGACATGGAAGACATCACTGGATACCTTCATGGTGTCATAGATTTTGATGATGCTGCAAACCAACTCATGGGAATTTCTACAAAAGATCTGTCTCTTCTCTCAACTGAAACATCATCAATTGATGAAATAGTCCAAAGGATCTACAACAAAAAATCACTTCTTACTCTTTCAGTTAGAACAAAGACCTTTTGTGGAGTTACACACCTAAAAGTTGTAATTGTCATGGTTGAAAAAACATAAACAACAATGTCAGATGGACACATAAATATATAAGTTTTCTAGCTTGATACTTAACCATTCTTCATTGTTTATAATGATTTCTTTCAATTCTCAATTTTAAGTCCTTGTTTCATTGTTCAACATAACATAGTATTTTTGTTACTCTCTTATAGCACCACTTTCTTGCAGTTTCATACATGTATGTTGAAAGTTTTACTATTACAGTCATTTGCAGAAATACATAAATTTTAACAGAATAAAATTTTTAAAATTTTATCAGTTACATTAAATCGATAATAGTGGGAAACCAAGGTTATGAATCAGTGCAATCATTGATTGGAAAGAACTGATAGTAATATTGACCATCTAAATTTTATTAACTATCCCGCAATCCACATTTTGCAATTGTAGGATGCAGGATGTAGGATGACATAAATACCAATGTTTTATTCAATCAGTCTCGCAATCCACATCCCGCAAAATGCAGGTTGCGGGAACACACAACAAAAATCACAAAATCAATCATTGTTTTCAGGATGCGGGTTGCAAGATGAAAAAATTGACAGATTATAAAATTCCAGATTTTGCAATTCGCATTGCGGGTTGCGGGATGCAGAATGATGGATGGACATAATTCTTTGAAAAAAATTATTTTTCCGCAATCCACCAAAGGAATTCAAAACACACAAAAAATTGAAGAATTCAACTAAGTTAAATCATAGAAACCATGCTAAATATTTTGGAAACCCCCAAAACGACTTTAACAATTCAGAAATATTACCTTCCATGTAGCATTGGGGTTTTCATGTTTTGGATAAGGCATGAGATCTATTGTACCAACAACAATCTACCAAATATCAAATTCCAAAATCTAAATAATATATGCCCAAGGTAGACTTTCCGCAATCCAAAAAAGTAAATTGATAATCAATCTTTCATTTTCACTTTCCCTTTCCGCTTTCCAATGCAGAAAGAGGAAAGGCCCAAATTCATAAATTCATTATCAATTTATCGATTTACCTTTCCGCTTTCCCTTTCCATGGATCATGTTTTTTCAATATTCATTCTTAGATCTAGTAGAGCTTGATAATACAGGAATCCAAGGAATAAATCGTAATTTCACATAAAATTGACTAGGTTCTATTGCACTATACACTTGGTTTAATCTATTGAACAACACCTACTCATTAATACAAGGTACTATATAATAAGTCCATGGAATAACTCCATCTGTGTCAGATACTATTGGAACACCAGCATACATATGTGTACCACCAATGATCCCCTTCAATCTGGGATCATCTACACAGACATAATGTGATGTTGGAATGAAAAAGTAAGGGGTGAAAGGGAAAGCGGAAAGGTAAATTGATAAATTCAATCTCAATTTACCTTTCCGCTTTCTGCATTGGAAAGTGGAAAGGGAAAGCGAAAAGGTAAATTGATAAATGAATTTATCAATTTACCTTTCCGCTTTCCTCTTTTCGCATTGGAAAGCAGAAATCCGAATATCTTTACCTTTTCACTTCGAAAACTCGAATACTGTTCTAAAATACTGTTGTTTCAATGTTGAAATGTTAGCTTTCAACAGAATTGCAGCAAAATATACGATATGAAATTGAATTTTTCTAATAACTTACTATGTAAGAGTTACTCATTTTTTTCATATATACTTTCTCACAATACACTTTTTTCTTCTATATTGCTATTTTCTTACAATTATCAAGCTAGCACTTCAAAATCAAAATTTACTCCAGTTATATTATTTTAAGCTACATTCTTACTTCCTCATATGCAATGAATTAACATTTGTTTTTTATCTTGTGCTTTATATCCATATAGTTTGCAATTAATACATATAGAAAATGTGTCGCTGCCAACAATCAAAGTTGTTTAACAACTTTAGAGTTTTCTTGAAGAAACTATGCCCAATCGTGACAATGAACAAGGCAATGCACAAAGAAGAGTTTTATATGCACAAAATAGAGATAAAAACAACAAGGAACAACGTCTTCTTTACAGGGCTTCTCGTCTGCCTGTGGTCATATCTTGTTCAATTTCTCATGCAGAACCTGTTGACACAGTTTCACTTCCATCTCCCGTGGAAAATCCATTGAACAACCAGCTCAATGATGCGCATCAACGTTTTCGTAAAAAAATGGACCAACTAGATGATATGAATGTCTGCTCGATTTGCAAAGAATGTTACCCTGGTATTGTTACAAAAAAATTCCATGGTGCATACGCTTATTCTCGTTGTATTCTAGAAGGAAAAGGCCATCGATTTTCATTGGAAAACAATATGGATTCGGGAAACCAACCAACTGTCTTTGCAGTACTTACACAGGTTGAAGAAATGCTCATTAGTCATGCTAACCCAATATTGCAAGTGACACAGGCTCATGGTGGTCAATATAAATACTTTGGCCATACTATCGCATTTAGTATCATAACTCGACATCCTCATTGCCTGGAAATGCAATTCTACAAACAATCCATATGAACTGTTTGTTATTCAAACACATGTTCTTGCTGCCCTTCAATTCAAAATGGAAAACGATCCATACTACAAGGATGTACAGGTCAACCCAATTGCATTAGCTTCTTTGCCTCTTGTTTCAACAAACATTTCATCTTTGATTCCGCATCTTAATAGCAATGATGCATTATCTCATAAGCAAATCTTGTCCTATATAGATCAACCACCAGATTCATTTGAACCCTATGAATTGGAATCCTCATCATTTATTTCAACACAAACTAATGCTAGAATTGAATTCAGTGAAGAAATTAGATAGTTGTTACACATACCAAATATCCCACTACCACCTTCCATTGATTTCCCCCCTATAGAAATGTTCCCTATCAATGAGTACAACACAGAAGGTCTTCTTTCCATGGCTTTTCCAACTTTGTTTCCAACAGGTAGAATAATGTTATTGCAACCACATATTCATGAGTTTGATATGCACAAATATGCACTTCACCTCATTCGCTATCATTACAACAGTTTTGGCCAGCATCCTCGCTTCCGATACTATATATACAATGTAATTATGCGTCATCGAAGTAATACTGCTTCCTCTATTTTTGTCAAAAAAAATCTTGAAGATACACTACCTCCCACAGTACTTGAGCTTGTCAACCAGATAGAAGACATGCCTAATGAGAAAATTGGTGAAAGGGTCGCAAGGTTTGGGTCTTCATTACGTGGAACACGTTCGTATTGGAACAAAAGTAGAGTTGAACTCACAAATATGATCAATCAACAAGGTACACCAACATTCTTCTTCACCCTTAGTGAAACTGACACAAAATGGCCAGTTTTGCATGCTCTAATGCCCGCTAAACATCCTACTGGTTTGCCTCAAGAATATTAATTGAAGGTTCACAACATCATATCAAATCCAGATATTACATCACAGTACATGCACAATAGATTTAAAACATTTCTTCAAGAGGTGCTTCAAAAAGGTTTTCATATAACAGATTCTTGGTGCAGGTATTATACCATGTATTCCTTATTTTTTTCTCTTCATATTTTTTACTTTACACAATCTATTTCTAATATATGCTTTTTCCTCCAATGTAGATATGAATGGCTGCATAGAGGATCGGCACACATTTATGGTTTTATTTGGTTGGCAAATGCACCAAATATGGATACGTTAGATTGGGAAGATGATGTTGCAGTTGAAGCTGCAATTTTTTTTTGACACATATGTGACAGCTTGGAATCCTCGTAATTCCCAGTTGTCCACATCTGGGTCACACCATTCTACTACAAATGATCCATGCAATATCATATCACCATCGATATTTGCATCAAACTACTCAGATGACTATGAAGAACTTGTCAATTTTGTTCAAAGGCACACTAGATGTTCAGAGTCAACTTTCCTTCGCAAAAAAGGAACATCTGTTCAATGTTGCTATGGTTTTCCATATGAGCTACAAGCTACTTCTTTGTTATTCATTGATCCAAATGGACGGAAAACCCACAATCCTGCAAGAAATGATCCCCTTTTAAATATTCACAACCTTACCATGCTTTCAATACGGAGGGCTAATGTTGATTGACAACTTGTTCTTTGTAAACATGTTGTTCTCAAATACATTTCAAAGTATGCATCAAAAGCAGAGCCAAAATCAGAAACCTACCATGCAATTCTCTCTCGCCTTGCACATGCTGCACCAAGTGATAGCCCCATTTTTCATCCAATCGAACAATTCCTTGCACAAACAATTGCAGAAAGAGACGTGTCACATGTTGCAAAAACTTCCTCTTGTTCTTTGTAGCCATCACTTCTTTTCCCTAAACGTGAGCCAAATTGTCTTCCGTCATGTTTCTAATGACACTAATAACACCTCAGCAATAGCCCCCTTCATTTTTTCTTACATACAAAGACCCATTTATCTTGAACATCTAACTCTGCTTGAAGCTACTCTTTCTTGGTATTTCTCACCTAATAGGAAAAAAAATCCATGGAAACAAAACTTGCGTGACAATATTTTTAGAGTCTATCCACATTTCACTTCCATTCCTCCCTCTGATTCTTCATCTTTTGAACTATTTTGTTGGAGTGAACTTCTTTTATACAAACCTTTTCGGTCCATCCCTCACAATATTGGAACCACAAATTCTGAAATTATTTCTCATTGGCATCACATTAAAGGAACATATGTTGTGTGGCATATTCAACATGCAGAAAAAGAACCCTCTACCTTTATCTGGTGATTCAAACTCCAATGCTATTACCTTTTCGTTGTCCCATACTATGGATGAATGGGAAATTGTCTCTCAAATGTGTCCAGAAAATAACATCCAAGTTGATCACATTGAAATGCTTGGATATCATGAATTTGACAAAAACCACAATTGGTCAAATAACAATATACCCACTGATTTGCATGAGACAACAACATCATTAATTGACCTTAATCGCTTGTCAATCCAACTACATGAAGACACCCCATCCTTTCCCAATTCACCTAATTCCTTGTCTCCCACACAACACATAGCCTTTGACCTTGTCATGTCCCATTTCAAAAACACTACATCTGCTCAACCGCTAAAACTGGTGATTTAAGGTACTGCAAGCACTGGAAAATATTACCTCATTTCTTGCCTGAAATTTGCACTTCAAACTGCATCTGAACAAAATCCCTCCCCACTTCTTCTCCTTGCTATAACTGGTGTAGCTACTTTTAACATACATGCATCAAAGATACATTCTTCTCTTTGAATACCCATTGGTGAAATGCAGCCTCTTGAAGGCCAATCCCTTTCAAAATTTCAAGAATAACTTCACCACATTCGCTATATTCTCATAGATTAAATGAGATTTATTGGCCCAAAAATGTTAACTCAAATTGATGCACACTTACGTCAATATTTCCCCTCAACAAGTACAAGCCCATTTGGTGGTTGATCCATAATTCTTCGTGGTGACTCCAGAAAATTGCCTCCTGTAAAATACATTCCCATGTATGTAGGCTCATCCATTGGAACTTCTCTTTGGTGTACATTTGATACTTTTATCATGTTGGAAACAATTTTTTGACAACAAGGAAATAGTCCTTCTCAAACATCCTTTTAGCAACTCTTGCTAAACCTTCGAAATGCAACCCCAACTGTTGAAGACTAGGGAATCCTAATGAAAAGAACAACCTCATGCCTTTCACATATTGAAAATTCTTCATTTGAATAATCTATCCACTTGTATCCCACAAATAGTTCTATTGCACTGCACAACAAACACATGCTGAAACAACTTAATATGCCAATTGCACATTGCTTTGTAGAAAAAAGGAACAAAAATTCCCATCAATTTATTGAAGACGAACAATTGGCATCAAAAGTCCTTCTTTCTATTGGTCAACAGGTCATGTTAACTACTAATTTATGGGTCCAAGCAGGACTTGTTAATGGCTCACTTGGAAAAGTCATTGATATTGTCTACAAGACAAATGAGCAACCTCCTACCTTGCCATCATTTGTTGTTGTCGAATTCCTCCATTACAAAGGACCCTTATGGGATGCTTCTAATCCTACATATGTTCCAATATCTGCAATAACAAGGGTATCCCATAGACAACTACCACTTCATATGGCATGGGGTTTAACAATTCATAAAGCCCAAGGTATGGCCCTACAAAAGGTAACAATAGATATTGGAAAGAAAAATAGACAAGGGCATACATTCATTGCAATATGAAGAGTTACATCTCTTTTGGGCCTATGCATTTCTCCACCTTTCTCTTTTTCCAAATACTCTCGAATGCAAGGAAATCGATATGTCTAATGTAGGAAACAAGAGGAAATCTTACTTGCTTCAAAGTCTTTAAAACCAAATTGTGGTTGAAGCTTCTCATTGTTTGCTGTATAAATGTATTGTTTTTCTTTGGTCACTTGTTGATGTAAAATATCTACTTTTGTTTCAATAAACATCCAAGAAAATTTGATATATTCGGATTCTAGACTAAACTGTCTGAGAAAACTCAAATACTAACTGTGAGAATTTTTAAGTAGCCCAGTTATAATATATAATTGATAGCTAAGAAATAATTACTCAATGCACATTTGATATCTCAAATTTGTAATGCAAACTCAATACATAAATCACCACATTGAATACATCCACAACTTATAATTAATATACCGCAAATACTGAAGAATAACTCAAAATTGCTGAAACAAATTTAATAAAAAACCATAAATTATTACATAACTAATAGTGTTATCTTATTCAATTGCAAAGCATTACAATGTTTCTCTTCAATATTGGTCATTGCAAAACTATTCTTTAGGGTTTCAATGATCAAATCCCCAATTGACTAAATCCATATCCAACATTAAACTAGGTTTCAATAATTGAAAAAGATAAAGGTAAAAGTGATTTATTTTCTTAACACATAACTATTCAAGCTAGCATCAGTCTCTACAACCACCTTGAAATAAATCTCAAAGAAAATATTGTATAAGGTTTATGAACAAGCTTAATAATATTCAATACATCGAAGAAGTCATACTAATTAAAGATAGAAACATAATAAATGACATAAGTTAAACAAAAACATTCATTCACAATATATGAAATAGAAGAAAACAAATTTATATATACCATGTAACATTGGTTTAACATACCAGTAATAATCACCAAGCCAATATAAATAGAAGAATAACTATAATTTTCTAACAAACATTTTACAAACAACCACAAAACAAAGCAAAAATAACTGTAATTTCATTAACATGTAGGACATTCGCACATTCTTATGCTTAGTGTCCAAACAACTAATTTCTTCTACTTGCCAAATTTTTCCCTTCATATAACATTACAAATTATTACAACAAAAAAATATTCCCAACATGTAGGGTTCCAAGATCAAATAGTTTAATTTTGACCAAGGACAGAACACCACTTGGCATCTAACTCCATCAATAAATCAATGTCCTGGGATTTAGCCTGTTCAAAATGATTTTTTTCCCTCAAAACCTCGGATGCAATCTCCCTCTTCTTCACCGTTTTCCATTTACCTACATAAACCTCTATCTTAACTATTGCACAATAAGGTTTCTCAATCCAACTCAAAATATGTTCCAACTTAAGCTGAGTGAAACCCTCAATTATCTTCTTGGCAACAACAAATGATTGTTTAACTTCATCTAATTTTAGCTTGGGTGTAGATGCTTCTTCAATCACTTCTACCATAGCCAACCCTAAAAAACCAAATAAAAAATCTAACGCTTTCCACCTACGCTTGCATGCTTCCTGGCCATCTTCAATGATGCTTAGTACTGCATCGCAAAGGCTTACCCAAGTTTCAAAAATCATTTGAACCATTTTAACATGAACTTTATCCATTATTGGAATAGCCTTTGCATTGTCTCTCATATGTATTTTCTAGCCACTCACATTTTCCAATGCCTTCATTGCCACAGTTTTTCGAGTATCATGATTGATCCGGATTTATGCGTGAACGAAATGAAAGAAAATATACAGAATCATAATAATAGACATTTTGTAAAGATAAAAAAGATACAGTAAACACATATTCTATTAAATGGCGGAAATAGAACAGACTGTAATACAATTGCTAGAATGGTGGTAGCTATCTCTGAGAAGAGATGTGGCTGCTACGCTCATTCGTGCCAAGTTGAATACAAAATGAGGCCAAAGGGGCCTATTTATAATAATAATAGCGAGGTGAGAACCCCAAAAGTCCCAAAACGTAACCCTAGAAGATGAACCATCATAAATTTTGCGGCCCCACGGTGGTAAGTTGAACAGTCAACTTCCCGGGGTCATAACTTTTGCATACGATCTCTGATTTGGGCGTTCGAGAACTCGTTGGAAAGGTCGGTCTAAGATTTACAACTTTTGGTTAGCCAAATGCATGCTGGTTGCAACCATTTGGCCCCGAATCTCCAAAAAACGTCGTTTAAGGCCTCAAAACGGCCCCGGAAGTTTAGGACTCGAAAAACTGCCAAAAAGTAACTAGGAAACTGCCACAATGGACAATTGTTTTGAGCCAGTGGAATAGGTGGGTGGCCACCGATATCCATCTGGATCAATCCTCCCTCGTTAGGAAGCAATGGTCTCCATTGCGTCGAATCCCATATCATATCTCGAACTGTGTGTTGAGTTGATCTCCTGGTGCGACATTTGTTGAAGTGAAGAGGCTGCTTTTCTTTGGCATCCCGAGAGAGCTGTAATTGTTGTCTGGATGATTTGTTTTTGGAGGAGCACCTTGAATGTGTGGGCTTGCATTGTAGAGGTATTCAGATAGATGAGGAAACAATGGCTCTATCTTCTTCTTGTGTCTGGTGAGCAGAGACACCCTGTGTAGAGGGTGTGGAGGTCTCTGTGATCTTGTGTTCTCCTTCAGACGCAATTGTGAAGAGGAATAATTTCCTGATGTGGGAGTTTATCTTCCTACCCTGCGAGACTGTAGCAGGTGCAACTGTCTCTGGGATTCGGTATAGTTGTCCTCCCAAAGTGACAATGACACTGCGCGGCCGTGACTCATATACAGCATGACGCTTCCACATATATGGTTGTCCTAAAAGAACATCACAGACTTCAAGTGGGGCCACATCACACAATACCTCATCTTGGAAAGGCTTGATGCCGTATGGTAGGAGGCATTGTTGAGTAACGCGGATACCGCGTCCTTGGCTTAGCCAACTAATTGTGTAAGGTTGCGGGTGTGGTGTTGTTGGAAGCTCCAATCTCTTGACGACTTCTGCTGAGATCAGGTTCTTTTGGCTGCCGTTGTCAACAACAAAATGTAGAGGCATTCCCTTTACCCACATCTGGGAGTGGAATAAGCGCTCCTCTACCTCTGACTCTTCAGGATCCTCTAGTTGAATCTGTGGAGTAGCAACAGTGGCAGTGGGGTCTGCCTCAATGATCTGACTCCCATTGTGTGCAGCTGTGGCATTGGGTTTAGAATCAGAATCAGGATCTGATTCTGAAGATTTGATCTCAGCCACTAATGACTGCTTTGAGCAACATTCATCAGTGTTGTGCCAAGGGCTTTTATGAAATTCGCACCACTTACCAGTGTCCTTCTTTGTCTTTCGATCTCCCTTCTTTGCTTGTGGCGGGGACTGGTTGCCATTTTATTTTGCTGTGTTCTGCGGGCCAGGGTTTCCCTTTCCTTGCTTCTTCGGTGGATTCGCAGGTCCAGAGTCTTGCTTGTTCTTTTGTCGAAATTTCTCCTCGATCTTAACAGCATACCGATAGGCGCATCCAAGTGAAGAGATGTCGAGGAAGTCCATCTCAGTTCGGATGTACCGATGTAGACCACTGCGATATTTTAGGATTAGGTGCCGCTCGGAGTCTTTGATACTCTGCTTTGTCCGCAGAGTATGAAATTTGTTGGTGTACTCCGACACCGTCTGGTCCCGTTCTTGACATAGAATGGTCCATTTTGTGTATTGGTCATCATAGTTTCCCATAGGGTAATACTGTTCCTTGACGGCATCTATGAAAGAGTCCCAAGTGGGAATTGTTTCAAACATTTCAGACTCGTCTGATAAGTTTTGCTCACAATAAGTACCCCACCAATTTTGGACATGGGGGGCTGCCTTAAGGAGCGCAAAGGTGATCTTTTCTTTGCTGGAAAAATTGTGAACAGAGAAATACCCTTCTAGAACATTCACCCAATTATCTAGGGCATCTGCATCAATATTACCTTGAAATAAAGGAATATCAAAGTTAACTTGTACCTTAAAGGGAGTTGCATCCTCGAACCGGCTGCTCATTGAAGATGCACTGGCCACAGCCGGCATTTGCCGAAGGATTTGCGCGAAACTATCCATCATCTCGTTCCTCTGTCCCTCGAGGGCTTCCTCGAGCAGCGACTTGATAGGATCTCCTGCTCCGTCGTCTCTCTTTTCTTCCGCCATGGGAGGTCGTTTGGGATGGCGAGAATGATCAAGTGAAACTAGTTCGAGACCAAACTCTCTATACTCGGACCTCATCGGGGACATGCATCGAGAAACAATCAAAGAGCAGATTGCTCTGATACCACTGATCCGGATTTATGCGTGAACGAAATGAAAGAACATATACAGAATCATAATAATAGACATTTTGCAAAGATAACAAAGATACAGTAAACACATATTCTATTAAATGGCGGAAATAGAACAGACTGTAATACAATTGCTAGAATGGTGGTAGCTATCTCTGAGAAGAGATGTGGCTGCTACGCTCATTCGTGCCAAGCTGAATACAAAATGAGGCCAAAGGGGCCTATTTATAATAATAATAGCGAGGTGAGAACCCCAAAAGTCCCAAAAAGTAACCCTAGAAGATGAACCATCATAAAGTTTGCGGCCCCACGGTGGTAAGTTGAACAGTCAACTTCCCGGGGTCATAACTTTTGCATACGATCTCTGATTTGGGCGTTCGAGAACTCGTTGG